>LPNX010395135.1:85335-98398 GCA_001517045.1 Pseudotsuga menziesii | reverse complement strand
TATTATCATGCTCGACAGTCGACACAATCCTGACATTCTTCTCGACAGTTCCATCCCATGATTCAATCTCAACAATTTGAACATCATGACTGATGATTACTTTCCTTTCAATATAGCCATATAACTTATATGATTTTGTGTCTTTAGAGTTGCCAAAAAAATGCATTTATGTGCCTTATTGTCTAGTGTCTTTCTTAACACATATGGAACACGAGCATATGTGACAAAGCCATAAAATTTTAAATGAGAAAAACTATGATTCATACCTTTCCATGCTTCTTGAGGGACTTTGTTCTTAATGATATTTGTCTGAAACTGGTTCATAATATATGCAACAATTATGACTACTTTAGCTCAGTATTCATTTGACAAATGCTTGGTTTCCATCATGTTGCATGCCATATCCATAATGGTTCTATTCTTTCTCATTGCTACATCATTCTTCTGAGGTGTATACCACGTAGTGAATTGCTTGTGTATTGCATGGATGTTTAAAAAATTTAGGAAGTCATTTGAAACACATTCACTGTCTCTATCCGTCCTTAAGATTTTGATTCTATATCCACTTTTCTTCTCCATGAGTTCCTTGAACTGCTACAAACATCCAAATGCATCAAATTTATGTTTTAGAAAATATACAGATGTTTTTCTTGTGAAGTCATTAATAAAAGTAAGAAAATAATTGCAACCACCTATGGATGGTGTCTTCATTGTGACACAAATATCAGAGTGCACAATCTCAAGTGGTGTGTGTGCTCCATATGACTTTCCAACTAGAAAATTATCTCTATGTTGCTTGCCAAAAATGTAGCCTTCACAAAATCTCTCTGGTTTGTCAATCAATGGTAATCCTTTCACCATATTCTTTGTGTGCAGTAGCTTCAACCCACCAAAATTTTGCCAAAAATGTAGCCTTCACAAAATCTCTCTGGTTTGTCAATCAATGGTAATCCTTTCACCATATTCTTTGTGTGCAGTAGCTTCAACCCACCAAAATTCAGATGTCCAAATCTGAAATGCCACAACCATGACTCATCCTGAACCTATGATTGGAATGATACTTGAATTTTAGTGGTTTCCTTTTCTTCCTTGTTGCAGTGCTTGGCTGCTTCTTTGTATTGTGTCTTGAATGCAACTCCTGAATTTTCCTTTCCTTTTATGTATGGAATTATCTTCAAAGGAAACACGCGATTTCTTGTCATTGGTATTTTTGTCATCAGTTGGTTGCTTGGATGCAAGTCTTTAATCACACAATGATTGTCTTCCATGTAGACTCTATAACCTTTTTGTATAAGTTGTCCAATTCTCATCAAATTGTATTTCAGAACTTCGACATAATAAACATGACACATAGTCTTTTGCTCCTCGTGATTGGTTAGAATTCCAACAATAGATTTTCCCAAAATAGTGACTTGGATATTATTTCCAAGTGTGACATCAGTTTGAACTGATTTATCTAGACTCAAAAATAAATTAAAATGACCAGTCATATGATTGCTACAACCTGAATCTAAATACCATATGTCACATGGACTTTCTTTGACAGCACTGCATTCAATTGGGTATGAACATGCCAAAAACATTTTTCTTGTTGAAGTGTTGGTGTTAATCGATTGGTTTTGATCTTGCTTTCCTTGGTCATACTGCTTCTTCCTTCATTCATATGAAAAATGTCCAAATTTATTGCAATAATGACAATCTATTTTTTATTTATCAAACCTGTGATCACAACTTGGATGATTGAGGTTCTGATTTTGTCTTCTACCAATGAATTTTGTAAGGCTACTGATGCGCCCTCCTCTCGAAAATCATCTTCATCTGCCTCTAGAATTATATCTCCCCCTGCCTCTTCCACGACTAATGGATTATTGTGCTGCAAATGCACCTTCTAATGATGTATTTGATATACTGATTCTATCTTCATGATTGATGAGTGAGGCTTGTAACTCATCAATGGTAAGCTTGTCCAAAGTTCTTTGTTTTCTTCCAAGGTCATGACCAAGGATTCAAGTTTTGGAGGAAGACTTCTAAGAAAATTTTCAACAATCCTTTTGTCTTCTATATTTTCTCCATGAGATTTTAGTTGATTTATCAGACCAATGAATTTAGTGTAAAATAATTCCACTCACTCTGTATCTTGCATTGACAAAGATTCAAAATCTCTTCTAAGAACCTACAGTGTAGAAGTATTTACCTTGACCAATCCTTGATAGGATGTTTCCAATTTACCCCATGCCTCCTTAGTTGTATTTCTTGTTACTACTCTTGGGAGTATGATTTCATGCATGGCTTAATGTATGCAGAACAAAGCTTTTACATATTTATTCCTATGTTCCCTCAAGGAATCCTTCTCAGCTTGTGTGATATTATTATATGTCGCCTGATCTACTTGTTATGTATAGCCATTTTGGACTGTCTCCCAAACATATTGACGTATGAAAAAATCCTTCATTGTTAGAGACCAATATTTATAATTCTTTCCTCAGAAAATTGGAGTTTGTAAACTTGACATTTGTGTACCAGAAGTGGAATCCATTTTTAATTTTTATTTTCCTTACAAAATTAACTTTTCCATTTTAAGACAAGGTTTCTTTCTTAAACCTGCTATGATACTAGATATTGAAAGCATGTGTGGAGAGAGGGGGAGAGAGAGAGAGGATATGGCAATCAACTTGAGTTATTGCAAAGTAAGAAATTTTATTTTCTTTACTTTTGGAGCTGTAACACACTACCTTTGGGAAACCCCACTTTTTTCATTGATGAGTTAACTTTGACTGAAATATCTACGATGGGATTTTACTGCGACAGGGTTTTATTTCGACGAAATTTTACTGCGACATAATTTTACTGTGATGGACTTTTACTATGAGAGGAATCAACTTTCACTTTTTGTCGACACACCTTTTACGTACTTTTATCCCAACACACTTTTTACCTCGACAGACACCTAGTTGACTTTGACATGCTTTTACCGTGACACACTTTTAGATGTGCCCAACTCCCACTTTGACAAGACCACATTTAAAAAAACTTTATAATAGGATATGTCTTTGTCTATTAACTTATAATATGAAAAATTCTTTTCACCACTCCGTAACTTGGGATAAAACTCGATACAACATTCGTGCGACAAGCTCAAAATATCATATAGCCAAAATATTAAATAAGACTTGTGTTAAGCACTCTAAGGTTAAAACTTAAACTTTTACACGGTAAAATATTTGTGGAGTCTTTATGTGTTTCACAAACATTAAATGTAAACAACATTCACACAAGTAATTCTAGGGAAGATGAACGACATAAATAAGACATGCATTCAAGCATAAACTATGGGTTTATATACTATCACCACATAGAAAAAGAACTACAGTCGCATTTACATACTTGGAAATATACTTGGATGTTTTACCTTTTATAGAGCTTGGTCTCTCAACACATGAGCTTGAGCTCTTGAAATCTTCTTAGAGTTTTTCTTCTTCTCCTTTCTTTCTTACTCTGTTCTTCTCCAGTTTACTCTTCTCCTCTATCTGTCTCTCTGTCTCTCGAAATATCTAATTTTTTTTCTTCTTCTTCTACATATACAAAGACTAAATTTTGTTTCTCTTGGAAGCTACTGACTAACATTAAATACTGTAATTAATTTCTACCTAAAATATTGAATTCATAAATACAATTCTACTACTTAAATATAGTGAGATGTGAACTCCATGACCTGACAGACTAATTGGAAAAAAATGTACTTCTACAGGCTTTGACTGAGTTGGCTGAGATGTGATGCAGATCTTCTTGTAATTAATATTTCCAACAGACCTTCCTGTTCGAAGTAGCTTTGTAAGCTATGGTCATTATTTCCATCCCCATAATACAATACAAGCATATGAAGAAAACATTTGTAGAGTATTGGTCTCTTTACTTTTCTCTAGAGAAAAATGCCAGACCATGCAGCAGGCCAAAGAAATTGTAGAAGACTTATCTCCTTTACCTTTTCATGGAGCAAAATGACAAACCCTACCACATACCAAGCTCTTGCATGGAGAGACAAGGTGTGGATTGTTTTCATCCTATAATTTTTCTCTTTATGTTTTTATATTTGCAGTGCCATGCTAATGATGATAAGTTCTTCAAAACCAACATTTGCAACACCATGATAATGATTAGAGTGCATGAGTGTGCTTGTTCATTGTTAAGAATTTATGCATGTAGTGTGATTTTTAATTGCTAAATGCTATGATATATATGAATTGATCTCATCTTATAGCTAGATCAAATCCTTCATAAATATTTTTTAAAAACTGGTTAATCTGTCTCACAATATGGTATGGAGATGCTAGATCTAATTGTCGTTTCTCTTCAGAGACTTTGGGTGCTCATAATAACAAGAGGGTTCAACTATTAAGTTGTATATAATGTAATACATATATGACGTTGGAACCCTTGAACTAACCACATAGATCTATGATCTGTCCTTTCATTAAACCATTGTATTAAGAAATAGAGAAGCCACGGTTATCAAAATTGTTGGAGGAATGGCCAAAATAGGTGAACCAAAAGCACTAGAATCCTTGAGGCCTCATGTCCTTTACCAAAATATTTCTAGCCCTTTCATTATATAGCTCCTCAATCCATTCAAACAACAAAAAGGAGATGAGTTCTTGTAATAGTGAGAATGATAGAGTTGTTATCACAAGGATTTATTTGTGCCTTGACAACGACTACGCCATTTTTTGCCACATTGGGATGAATGCTCTGCTTCACCTAGCTGGAGCTTAGTTTCAAGTTCTTATACCCTTAGTTGAATTCATTGCCTCCTATATCTAGGATATAGATTCCCTAATCAAATGCATATTTTCTCAGAAGATAACTTCCAGCAGCTACCCCACAAAATAAAAAAAATGTGAAAAGTTCATAATGAGCTTTTGTTCCACAAAAAATCCATCATTGAATTTGTAATCATTCCAAAAGCATGAATTTGACTATATCAACCAATCCGTGTTACTATTATGTGAAGTATCAATTGACCTCTTAGATATTTGGGAATAAATTCAGCCTAATGAAATCATTTGTATTGATTTCCTCAGCTAAAATCATTTTGGTTGTCGTCGAGTCCAATTTTAGGTAGGCTAGAAACCAATGCATGATCTCTTGGTCAAAAAGGTAGGGTTTGTCTAACCATAGAATGCCTCATTGCAACTTTCTTATTAAAAATATAACACATGAAGGAATAGGTGGAGTATATCCAAAGTAAGGTACATCCAGGAGGGACACAATACCTAACTAAAATAGCCTGCTTACCCACTGCTTTGGTTGCACCTCTCCTATTACATCATGTCTCTTTTGATTTCTACATACTAGTCAAATGCATGTAGTGGGAAATTATCAGGATTATGAAGAATATGATTAATAAGGATCTACCTTAAGAGTGGTTGTTGAATGTGGCTAGGTTCAGAGATTTCTACCATGTCATCCTTGTTGTGATATATTCTCTTTGGATTTGATGAAGATTTCATCTAGACTGTAGTTCAAAAATATCCAAAATAGGAGGGATGTGCACTCACAACCTTTCTTGGTTCAATTGGTAGAGATGCAATACCTTGAGAATAGAAACTTAGACGCCCTGACCAAAACCCTGTTGTAGCTATCAAATTCTAACAAAATGGTAATTTTATGCTCCTTGGACCATCCTACTCAACTCAAGACCAAATCCCTCACATTAAAACCATCAAAACCCCTTAAAAACTTAGAATAAGAATTAATGAAAAATAAGACTTACTCATTTAGTTGTGGGTTTAAACAAGAGTCAACCTTGCAACCATTGCAAAGCTTCAATCAATTTTGGCAGAGTTTAAGCCCTCGTGCAATTTTGTAAAAGTGTGGACGGTCCTTGGCCTTTGTAAAATGTAAATGCAATTATGCATGGAGAAATTGTATATTGAAAAGAGGGAAGTTTCTCAAGACTTTGTATGCACAATGGTCAAAGTATGGTGCACCAATATGCACTTTTTTAAGGAGTTGTCTAACTAAGGGATGATTTGGATTTTCCGGTTTATTTTCAGCCAGAATGCGGTGAATTTAACTCACAAAATCTTGTATTTTCTATTGTTTGTTGAGCGATTTTAAGTGCAGAAATGAAATCACGTAACACCAAAACCCCCAAACACACACACTTTGTAAAATTTAACAATGTTTTTACACGTTTTGAAAATTCTTTGAAGATTCATTGCCAAAAATGAATAAAAAACAACCAAAAATAAAGGGAAAATCGTCCCCTAGCTAGACAACTCGCTTTTTTAAATCTTGACAAGTGAATCTTATCCCACCAAAGCATTGAAACCAAAAAATGGAATCCATTTATGAAAAATTTATTTTCATAATGACATAGTACTTGTCTTCACATACGTGGAACTTAGTATAATAATACTTAGTTTCAAAATTTTAATATATTTTTAAATTCTGAGAAATATGGCTCAAACTAAATAAAATTAGTTTCATCATTGTTTTCTTCCCACCAGAAAACAATAATATAGTATTGTAAAATTGTGATTCTTTTTTTAATTTAATATATATATTTTGAAACTTTTGAAAAACTATAAATAATCTCTCTTTAACAAATGAAAAATTAAAAATTAAATTAGTTTAACTTCGAAAAGAACGCATAAATACTTACCGAAGGTGGGTATAATAAGAAGCCCAACATTAAAATGTAAGGCAAAGCTACTTCAAGTAATTCCAAACAAATTTCAATAATTGCAACACCAAAATGCCAAGCAGAAAGTTGGGAGTTTACCTTTATTCGAGAGTCCTTTTAAGTTCCAGCCCACACCTATGAATATTAATACTCTAGAAAACCAACGGTAGACAACAGGCATAGCAACACAGACTTGAACCACCGTGAGTCAATCACATAATCCAAGGACACCACCAACTCCTATTTTTAAAAAAAATTTAATCAATAGTCTCGCCTTCCTTTGACTTTGATTAACAATTATTTAACTAGCAATTGCCCCAAGGAAGGTGCAATAATATGCCGATAAGGTAGTTGTTAGAGGGTAAGCAAAGAAAAAAATGTAAAATTAAAACGAGGCAGTGGGAGATTGCAAGTAATACCTAAATCCACAAATACTGATCCTAGCACTCCATTGTGCTAAAAAATTTCGTCCACATCCTACAGTAAAATGTTCCTCACAACCCCCACAACCCCCAAACAAAGAAACTAATCTTTCTTTGTTGATTTGCTAATAAGTGACTTGTGAATGTGAGGGATGACACCTCCACGTACAATGGTACCTTTGATCAAAGTATCAAGATCTTCGTCTCCTCTAATAGTAAGCTGCAAATGCCTTGGGGTGATACGTTTAACCTTGATATCTTTGCTGGCATTTCTTGCCAGCTCTAAAACCTCTGCAGTGAGATACTCCAGAATAGCTCCAAAGTATACAGCTGCAGTTGCTCCCACCCTTCCATTCGTAGATACTCTAGATTTTAACAGATGATGGATAGGTCCCACAGGAAACTGCAACAAGAACAAACAATATAGTCAACATATTACATGAATCTTATGGAGTTCTTTCTTACAAGAGTATCTGAATTGTTACAAAGCTTCAATGAAGATGGTTCTTCCAGTAAAAAGCATACCCAGAATTACTTCAGTTGAATCAAGATTCTAACATGAAAATTTATAGAAAATAAATAAATACAAATGCAAGACAAACAACTGAAAACCCTGTCCCACATAGTTCAACATATTATAAGAATCATATGCAGTTCTTGCTCACATGAGTATTTGAATTGTTATAAAGCTTCAATTAACATGTTTCTTCCATGAAAAAAGATGCCTACAATTACTTCAGTTGAATCAATACTTTGACATGCAAATTTATATAAAATAAGTAAATACAAATGCAAGTCAAACAACTGAAAACCATGTCCCATAGAGTGACTGGGGCCTATATTCTCCAATTCCAGGTATTCTTGACTTGGATTTGTATCAAGGGTTGCCAAGAAGATAAAGTATGTTTTTCCAAGATAACATGAATGTCTATCCTGTCAGGTTGTATATTCTAGGATGGAGGCCATGAAAAATTGTGGGAAAAATTTACAAATTTAGTGCAGTAAGAACAATGACAAATTTATCAGTCTGCCGGGAGAAGAGAGAATGGGAACTCGAATCAAGTACACAAGTTGAGGTGCATTCTATTCTTTGGAATACATCAAAGGATGTAAGTCAACAACTATCACCTTGGAAAAGGCATTTAATACATAGAGAAAGACATTATTTTGCTTGGAGAATGGGGATAGGGAGCGAAAGAAATCATAAAGAACATGTAAGTAGAAATGTTTATTTGCTAAATCAATAGAAGGAATACTTGTAGCAACCATGTACAAGCCTTGATTACATAAATAAAGCAATCTCCACCATTGAATTTTCAAATTATAATGGTGAAATCTATATATAAAGTGTCACATAGAAATCAACACAACCGCAAATGTTTTGGCTAAGACAGTAAATGAAAGCAAGTTCATTGGCAATTGAATAGTGCACATAATGTACTTTGACCTCGACCTTAGTCAAAAGAAGAAACGTGTGAGACTCTACAGGAAACTAATCATAGGCAGTTGGTCTGCTTCATAATTCCTTTGCTTGAACTTAAAGAAGTCTATAGAAGAATAAAGATAGATTCCCAAGTATAACACTCTTGACAAGCATTTTGTTTATAATCACCTAAGGCATTAGTCCAAATGGTCAATACATTCTACAGAAAACTCCCTTGATTATTTTCACCTATCCACAAACTTAGCTTTCACAGTATTCTTTTTAAACACATTCTGATTTCCTGGGAATGGAAGATACAGTTTAACTGTTCCTAGGATTACAGTTTTATTGAAATTTATAACATTCAAAGTTACGTTTTGATGTCTGGACTCTGCTTTCGCAAGGCCAGCTAACACTTGCAAGTAAATTTGTCTGCAAGTCCTACTACGAAATGAATAAAAAATCGTATGGATAACATGTTTAGTTGCCTAATTCTCCACTTATAGAGAAGCCCTCGATAAGTTGGATCTTACAATGATTCCATTGAAACTAAACTATTGAGCACTATGAGGCAAAATTCTTGTTGCAATTAAATTACTCAATCGAACCCACTCTTACATATTACAAAAAAGAAATCTTGTTGCAATTAAATTACTCAATCAAACCCACTCTTACGTCACTAGGTAGCACATAGAAGCCTTGAAACTTGTCATGTCATTCAAGCTTCGCTCCTGATAGAGCAGCTCTATAAGAGGAATCAGAGCATGGCAGGGATGATTTTAAGGAACCATACTTATTTGAAAGTGTATAAATGTTGACGAATATTACCAATTCTTAAAACACCAACTATAAAATGATTGGCGATATTTTTCAAAAAATATTTTAATTTCCAAGGATTTTATATCGTTTATATAATAATTTGGTGACTTTTAGGGTGAAAAACGTTTACCCCATCAAAATTGGGCAAAACCGGGCTTCAAAAAATGCAAAATGGCGAATCTTTTTTGGGAGAAAAACATGGAAAAATAGCCCACTAGGATAAAATTCGCCCCTAAAATTATCCCTGGAGCATGGGAGGTACAAATTCAATGGCCTTATAAATACAAGTGTATATGTTCAACATTCAGATGATAACAAAGCTTCCACTGGTAAAACAAAGATCCCCTTCAAGTTTATCAATGCGTAGCGGTTGGTATGCCATGGAAGATTGGCTTCATAGATAAACTAGTGCAACAACTTCATAAGAAGAAAATATTTTGGAAGCCAATCATGTTGGCTAACTTGAGCATGATGCCAAATGGCTAGAACAATTACATAGAACAGTTTGTTCTCCAAACATTCTTATACCAAGATGAAATGACTTTTCAAGCCATGTTAAAAATGTTGGTGCCTAGTAATAATGGAATCATGCTTAAGCCCTGTTTTCTGAGTCATGGTGAGAATGTGGGTGACTAATAAGCATGGGAAGCATACAGTTATGAACCACCTGCTTGTCTCAGTCATGATGAGAACGTGGGTCGGTCACTATCACCATTTTTGGTATATATCAAAGCATAGAAAGCATAGAATACTGAGCCCCTGATATCCCAATCCACTGTGACAGCATGAATGCCTAGCAAACATGGAAAAGCATCAAGATAAATTTTAACCTTGAGCTTTTCCAACTCTCAAATTCCAAATCAAATTTCATAATTACCTCCAAATTACAATCAAGACTACAATCAAGACAGGCAGATAAAGTCTCGAGGTAGAGTACTGGAATTTTTGTTTCTGTTAGAAATCTTTGTCTAGAAGGAGATATCTCTATAAGACAGAAAAGAAACAAGAAAACGTTCCTGCATGCTGCTCTCTAAAGTATTAACACTACAACAATGTTCCATGTAGATAACTAAGGCTAAAATACAAATCTTCCATACAGAGAACATGCACAAGAAATCTCTCATGTATGTAGACTTATATTTCAATCACTGACATTACACAATATTCTTCCATGCAACAGGATATGTATAAATTTAAGCCTTATATATTTACAATAAAATAAAAAGAAATGGGCTCATCATGCAATAAAATCATCATTGTCTATGAAAACAGGGTCACCATTACCCACAAGATCTACCGCATCCTATGGATGTCATTAGAAGTTTCCATAACGGGGAACTCTGTTGACAAAGGCATGAAATAAACTTTATGGGCTACTCTCAGAGTCGCCTTAAAGTTGGTTTTTAATAAAAAAGATCCTTATGAAGGTGAGTTCACAAGGAACTCACATAAAGGTCATGCATAGATATTAAATATAATTTATTTCCAAAACAAAGACCAACACAAACGTTGTCAAAAACAAAAAGAATTGCTTATGTAAATGAATACATGAATAAACTAAAAGACCCAGAAGCCATAACCATGTCACAGAAATATTAAATGCAGTATCACTACTAGAAAAAAACTACAACATGTAGGCTTGCACCAGATGAGAAAGAGATCATCTTTTTCTTATCAGATTTATCATTAGAAGCAGCAATAGCAGTTGATTTCCCCATCAGCAGGCCCTTGGAACCTTTGCCAGATTAATTCCCTCCCGGATTGATTTATGCCTTCTATGACCCACTACAAAATTCAGAAGGAATAAAATTGTCGAATTGTAAGATTAGCCAAGAGTTAATCTGGTGCACATAGGATTACCCATAATGTAGTGCATTCGATATTCCTCGGACCCATGATCATTCCTTCCAATTGAATCACAGGCAAGTTGGAGAAAAAGAAATTCATCATTTATAATTTTATACTGTGAAAACCTTTGTATCCATCTGGTTTCCCAATTGCACTAGAAGTATATAAACAAGTAAGAAGTCAAATGTTATTTCCAAGCATCCACTCCCTAACTGCTACATTCCATAAACACAGCATGTCTGAAAGTAGAAGTCTCTCAAAGGCAAATAGAATAGAGAACTGGCAGAAACCCAATTTCCAAAAACAACAAGTGCTGTGAGCTATCAAGGTACCTACCATAGGACTATATGCTTTTAAAACATATGGCCCATTTCAATAGACTGACACTTCAATCCATAGCTGCGGGTGTTGTGATGCAACAAACAGCTGGTGCTATGACTCAACAAATTCAAATTCCATCATGTGCAGTGGCACACATTCCATCATGCACAGAGGCACAGTTAAATGCTAATACAGTTAAAAAAAAATCTTCCATTGAACCTGTCCACACCTATACAGACTAGAAGAAGATCTTATTTAAGAAATGACATTCTCCCAAATCCATTCCAGATCAATAATTCCATAGTTCCAATGAGATTCCAAGGTGGGTCTAGGTGTATGTCTAGGGGTGAATCTGGTAAGTCTGATACCTAGGAATCACTGTTGTCATTACCATAGAAAGGAAATGCATAGAAACCATAAGAATGTCAAAATACCTCTTCTTGGAACTCCTCCATGACAACTTTTCCAGCCGCTACTTCTTGTTCAGCAGCCTCCCTCCACCTACCTATTTCTTCCTATGTTGTGTCCATCATGAGACCTTCAACCTTAAAACATATAAAACATTGCCAATAAAAACCTTATTTATGAATTAATCATTCTATTTATAAATTATATAATAAAATGTGTATCCATGTTCAACCTGAAAGGAAACTGAAACTTTAGATTATAAATGGAATATTCTGCACATAAATTTCAAGAAAAAAAAAGAAGTTCTAGAGTAAGATGGCATTAAAAGATTTATTAGCAGGAAAATTACATTTTCAGTTGCAACCGTCTCCTTTTCCTCAAGTTCTTGTATGTGTATTGTTTTCTCAACCAGATCTTTGGTTTGAGTTTCAGAAAGTCTTCTTAGATGCTCTAGTTCTGTCGTGAATTTGGCACAACATAACAAAAAAAGGAATGCATAGCAAGCCAACTGTATAATATAAAAACATTATGCTAATATGCAATAGTTTAAGTTTATAAAATAAAATTTGTAATGGAACAGAATAAATGCATTCTTTCACATACATTAAATGGTTTGTTTCTCTAGTTCTACACTTCACACATATATTAGTTAGTTATAGCCTATATGACCATACCTCAATGTTTCCAATGTGTGTCACAATTCTGCAATTTCAAGCCGTGATGTTTTCATTATGTTCCCCAAGGCAGAGGCCTATGAGAAGTAAACAAATACAAAATTCATTGAAGAATTTAAAGTTTAAACTATGACAGTTTACACATTTAAAAAACATAGTTTATAAACAAACATCACAACACACTTGAAAGAATCCATACCATTCCAAAACCATCTTCTCCTCCTTTTCTTCCATTAACAGATATAATGCCTAGATCCCCCACAAGGGAACCGACCTTGAAATCCAATCCAAGTATTCTAAAGAACCCTTTCTGCAACATCTAAAATAGTACCATTACTTTGAGGTGAATCTATTTAATTTTCACCATTGGTCTCTGGCAATTCCTTAAAGCCCTTTTCAGCTCCCTCTTTCTCTCTCATGGCACTTCGAAGCAAAGAACTAATATCCCTTTTCTCTGCTACTA
>LPNX010395135.1:72491-85096 GCA_001517045.1 Pseudotsuga menziesii | reverse complement strand
AAGCATAATCACATAGTACAAATACAAATACAGTTTAGTTGCAAAAATACTCATGTAGTGAAATTATCTGGAATTGAATTGTGTTTGGACTCACTACATTATGAATAACTGTGGAAACCTTCATACATGAATACTTATTATGTTGACAAGTCCAAAAAATATTCCATAGAACAGTAGATCATCCCTTCAATAACTCTGTAGGTTAACTAAAATTAACCATTGATCATTACCTAATCTGCTGCACTGATTTGCTACATATATTTTTTATGTTTATTTCTATCCAAGTATTCCCAGTCACTCACTAAATAGGAATCAATGGATGTTTTTCATGTTTGCACTTAGATCAATTGTTAATGAGTTTCTTCCGCACACTAAGACAAACCCTAGATGGAAACTGAAACTAATGACGAATTTATTATGCAACCAAAGGGCAAAGAGTTTTGTGTGTGCAATTTATTTAATATTACAAATTTTAAAAAAAGGAAATAGACGCCACATATAAAAGCTTACAAACACTTAATAGAATAGGAGACATCAATGATGGGACGATGTATGGAGATAGAATGTGTTGTTGTTTTGATGAGCATTATGGAGTGCCAGTATCATGCAATTGTTTCAAACCATTGACTAAGAGCTACATACCAAATGTCTCAGGAATTCAAATCCTCAATTTGGAATAAAGTTGCTCATCAACCAAATATATACTTTTAGCTACAAATGGATTTGTAACACCAAAATGAATGCATTCAACATATATCTGGGTTTTGTATATAAAACACAAGTTCAAGAATTAAAGTTTAAACAACGCAACCTGTAACCTCACAATGGAATCTGGTAGTCTGCATGTTTAACAAGAGCAATATATTATAGGTGTGCATTGATGGAATACCCTATGCAGAAAGGTTTCTTCATCTCTATGTTTTTCTTGAATTGTTAATATAATCATATGCATGAATATATATTTGTAAATCTCTCGTGATCTATGACTGCTAGTGAAATCCCATATCCAGAAAACAAATGTAAGCTTACCATTTCAATTCAATACCTTTTAAATATAAAGAAGCAACGTGTGCGGCCTTGCCACAAAAATGAAACTGCTACAATACCTTCAATCTCCTATATGAAAGGGGCATTCAAAATAGATAATTCCCCCATTCAGACCATGAGTTTCCACTGCAAGATTTCTAATTTATTCAAATGGTTTTTCCCTTGGTTTATCATTCCACAAAGGACTTGACACTTGATATGACTTCTATAATTCATGCCAATTATTTAAGGCCATCAATTTCCAAATCAATCCATAATATTAATGCAAACAGATTTCAAGTGTTTGGCATCATCATTGATGCTGCTCCTAATGGAGAAAACAACAAAGTTCATGTTTCAATTAATGTTAAACTTCTGCAGTGACTTATTTCAGAGGATCCAACCTTCGGTATACTTTATCATAATAAATGATGAAAGATGAAGGAAAAAAATGACAAAAGGGAAAAGTATCCCTGGCACAATTAAAGAACTATCCAGGAACATGCATCAAAACAAAATCATCTTACAAGTTTTTGAAGACATAAGAGCTCTATCATTGGAAAACTACCTTCTGCAACTTCGAAATTCCAGTTTTGACAACATAAAAGGAACAAGCTAGCATCAGCAGAGGACAAAGCTGTGCCATCGTACCACTATCAAGGTCTGCTGCATCTACCAGTTGTGCCACTATAAATCTATCCCATAGATTCAATAGTATCCCTAGCACAATTAAAGAACTATCCAGGCACATGCATCAAAGCAAGAGCATCTTACAAGTTTATGAAGACATAAGAGCTCTATCATTGAAACACTACCTTCTACAATTTGGAATTTCCATTCTTGACAACATAAAAGGAACAAGCTAGCATCAACAGAGAACAAAGTTGTGCCATCATACCATTATCAACATCTGTTGCATCTGTCAGCTGTGCCACTATAAATCTATCCCATAGATTCTAGTAAGGTTATCTTTATATCCTGATCGGCCTTCTCAACAGGAGATTCCTTGTTTTTTTGCGATTGAATTCAGTTTAGTCCACGTGATTGCTATGAAGCCTATTCTGGAATGACTCCCATCCTTGTCAGTGGATTTTGATAACTCCAAATCTGAGGCTGGTCTGGTTTCTGATGAGGAGGGAGACTCTAGCTGGAGGACCTAGTCTAAAACTACTTCTGAGGCTTCTAGATCAGTAATTGCCAAGATGCCTCAATCAACATGAAGGGGGAAGGAAAGGGGAAAAAAAGTTGTAGCTCATTGTTCTGTTATGTCACATGTGGACTGAGGCTCAGACTAAGTTCCTTGAAGAGTTGAAGAAGTGGGGCACTACTTGGAAAGACACAAAAATTTTGCTAGCCCACCAGTATAAATAAACCCCCAAAAGCCACAGGATACACCATTGGATAGGAAATTCTGAATAAGTCCACAATCTGCAAATAAAACTCACTTAATGGACCCTTGACTCTAAAAACAAAGCCATGGGAATCAATATCAGTAAAGAGGATTGGAAGGAGGATATAAATGGAAAGGCTATTAATGTCACTAAGGAATTTGACAAGCTAAAAGATCAAGCACAGTCCCAGTTTGCCGAGCTGGTGGATTGAAAGGTGAGTTTCCTATTTCATGGAGATTATTGTCACAAGGGATTGTGCATGGATAAAACCTGAAGCTTTCCTCAACACAAAAGAAAAATCCAAGCACATCTAGAGATCAATGTTGAGTAATTCTTCCATATACATATGCTATTGAATGTAATAAGCTAAATACGGGGTACCATATACGACTAGATTCAGAATTAGGACCATATACCGATATCAGTGTTGAAATTTGGAATTGGAAATAACTTGACAGGGCCAAAAAGCCAGAATGACTTGACCAAAAGTCGGCAAGCATTCAAAATGCAAAATATTTCATTTTTTTCAATTAAATTAAAATATAAACTTACAACAACAGAGAAATTGGTAATGAGTAACTGAGATGAGAAGTTGTAAATGTAAGGTTATGAGTTCAAATCCCTCGTGGTTACTTTTATGTAAGGTTATGATTTCTAGAGAATGGTGGTTTCCAATTTCGGAAGGAATGTACCCATTGAATTTACAACACTGAAAATCTTAAATTGCTATATCAATCAATAACAATAATGTAAGCTAGTTATAAAAATACAAATCTAAAGAGGTAAAGAGGTAAGAGGTGTGAACCCTCCTAATATATATGACCTTGAAAATTTTTAAAATGGCATGAAACTTTTTTACTGTTGGTAATTTTTTGGCACGATAACCAAAAATCATTCAATTGATTTTTGGCACACTCATTATGATTTTGGGCCCGACATGGGAAAAAGATTTTAGAAGTTCCATGCCTATCAAGAAGCTTCTGGAATATCTTAAATATATAGGGAACTTCTACAAGCTCCCCCCAAAAAGGAAGTGACCCAAGAGTTCCCAAAAATCTCCCAAGCTCTAAAAGAAGATCCCAACAAACTTAACTAAGTCCTTTTGTAGAAGATGCAGTTGTGTTTCATTTTATATTTGACTCTAGAAATCCCAAAGAATAGTTTTAGATAAACCGAATCCATTGAAAAAGAGAAATTTATTGTAACTAAAACTTATTTTCTCTTCTAGGGAATTAAATAAGGTATTTATACAGTTATATTTGTGGCATCTAAGGCTAAGCGTATTACAAAAACAAAACATAAATGAAAAATATTTCCATTATCACCTTTTCTTCTGGAATTTCAGGCATTTTCTCAATAATTTTATCTCCAACATCCCTCTCTGCAAACAAGCTAACAACATCCTTGACTGATTCAAAAGGAGCTCTCATGTCTATCTCTGCTCTGTCATCTTTATGACTACATGATCCAGTATCAGAAGTTGCCATGTCACGTTTATATAAATTCCCTGTACATTTCACAACCTGAGTGAGAACCCATTCAACATATTCCTGTATGCTACATATATATATACAAACTGGTGAAGTATCATATGAGAATCTATGAACTCAATTTGCTGGACAGAAAAGAATTTATCACAATTATATCATAGGAATTAGATCATGTTCTTCAGAAATTGTATTTAGTCACAACCTTTGGTTAATAATTTGGTACCTCTCTTGACAACTAACATTTCGAACGTTATTATGAGTAAATGGCAACACAGTTTATTTTTTTACTTTGATGAACTTCACTTCAAATTGAAGTGCCCAAACAAGGAAATAAAATACCAAGTGGGCGAAGGACATAGCAGTGTCCAATGATCAATCAATAATAGACCACTTATAAAGATGGTCCACAAGGATCGATTCATGAGAACCTATTTTGACTAATACTCAAAAGATCAACTACTGCAAGTAAGGAATTCCATAATTCTAACACCAGAAAGTCTGCCAAGAAGAACCTGAATGTAGCATCACGTATGGTTGTTCCTTATATTACATCTAGATAAACCGTATTTTTTGCTGGTGAAAGATAAATTGTAAAATGAAGCCAATAATAGAGAGTTGAAGGAAACCCTTGCTATGGAGTATGGAATTTCCCATTCCAGCTAGTGTTTCTCAATAAATGAAAGGAAGATGACAACTGCTGCCACTGGCTTCTTCATTCCTCTAAAGAAATCAACCCAATATGAGGCCATTGCAGACACCTGTAGTGCCCCAGGTCTACCGCGGGAGAAAGGTGGACAAAAAAGTACATAAAGCCCAAATGAACTTCAAAACTCCCCTCGATTGATAGAAATAAAATAATAAATATCAAAGTGCAGACACAATATTAGAGAACATATAATATTGTTTCTACTTTCTCTGCCAAGGAATCAACACAACCATAGTCCTGACACAATTATTTCTCCCTATATAAAGTGTAATCATTCAACACTCCTCAAACTCTTCCTTCCTTCCCAGAGCATTTCATTGTGATAGTGTGATTCAAGCCTTCTTTGTTGAAGTTTAATTTATAAAAAAAACATGAACCTATTGCTGGGTCACCGATGCTTGTCACAGGATTCTTGAGTAAGGGGGATGGAAATCAATGGACATACTGATAGTGGGGTAATTCTACAACCGGTTGGGAAATCCATCAGTGAAACTTCTGCGAAATATGTGAATTTCAACCTTGTTTCTTGCAACTTCATAAAGTTTAGCTCAACATTATGAATTCCAACTCTATGGTTTGTAGCTTCCCGAATTTCAACTCTGCTTCCCCATGGCCTGTGAATGGTACACTAATTAAATTGATTAACCATTAGCCCAAAAAGAAGAACATAGGAGAATTAACACTCTCTGAATGTATTCCTCCTTGGAAAAAGCAAGCAATTCCTCTAACAATTGCATATGCACCACTGTTAAACATCCAATGCAATAGGATTGAACATCTAGCAAACCTAAATTTAATAAGTTTGCTTTATGAAATCAACTCATGAAAAGTTATTTATGGTTGATAGTTAATCATTGCCCATCATTACATCCAAAAGAAATGAGGAATTGGATAGCAAGTTAGTAACAGATACAGTAATTAATACTGCAAAAACTAAATGGTTGGGAAACAGTATCTTATCGTCGTATCGGATGCTGGCCATTTTCCTTCTTGTAGCAAGGCCTATAAATTTTGATGAAAAAAGTCTTCATAACTATGTTGAAAATACTGCAACAAGAATATGCCCATTATGTAGAGTGCATTCAAGTTTGAGTGCAAACCACATGTTCAGTTAAAGCTTTTAATAGGACACCTATACAAAGCAAAAAAAATATTCTAGGTGCTTTGAGCATAAGGTCTGTTAAAAAATTCAAACTTCCAAAATCGGAATGCTTTCCAACTTATAACACAGTAAAAAAATAGTTCGTCTATGCAGAAATCGCACATGAAATCAAAATTATGGACAAATAAATGTTCGTTTGGTAGAATCAATAGCAATGGAAGTTGATTTGCTGTAAGGAATGGTCAATTCTATGTTCATCCAGTGTTGGATCATCACTCCCCCAGAGCATGGAAGTGTATGGCCTATAACTCAATTGTTCCCCTTGAAAATCAAAATCCATTCCGATCGAGGATCCGAATGCTGGCAGGGACAGAATACCATGAGCTGAAGGTGGGGCTTGTGGGTGCTACTGCAATTTTGAAGGATTTGAAGAAACATGACCTACAATAGGCATAGGGAAAGCAAAAAAGTACCTATACCTGAACCTAAAATGGACACAAGCAAAGTAAGAACAATACCTGTACCTGAACCTACAATGGACAGAGGCAAAGTAGGAACAACACATGTACCTATTGCTGTGATGATCACTGGCTTGGCCTTGTTGAGAAGCCATTGAATTGTTTCTCCATCTGACTTGTGACCAAACCCATGCATTAGTTGAAAGATCTACGTTGCACTGGCTGTAGGTATTTTGACCCTCCGACCTTGCCCATTCACCTTAGTGTGCCTATCTTTAGTGGAGGGTCTCTTGACTACCAATGCATTCCTTGTTGGATCATTGCTCTGGGGACCCTCAAGCAAAAGCCTCTCCTTAGACTAGTTTTGCACTTCTGAACTCATTTTCAGTTACAATTTCTGCAATCTTAAGTGTATCTGGAAAAGGGTAATCCCAAATAATAAAAAAAGACATCAATAAAAATTGCAAAACCGAAAACCCTAATCTTTATATACCGCATGCACCCTTTTTATATAAGGAACCAACGAGTTTTCCCTATTCAATTTCAAATTCCTGAGCTCAACCTATGGTTATCTGCCCATCATTATAATCAAACTGGAGGTTTGTAATGAGCCGTAAACACCTCGGAAATGAACTGGGTAATCACAAACGCTCATAATATTTCATGGGGACTCTCAAAAATCTCGTATATTTGTGACTAAAGATCGAAAATAGCGGATGCCCATTTATTAGGTTCTATCATTTGTGTCAATTAGGATTGGGTGGTTTAAAATTGGAATTCAAATATTGAATATTGCATAAACCTAGAAGAGTAAAAAAAACCACAAACAATAAGTGGACTCAAGGAGAAATGAATTTACAATGAATTGTTGTAAAGTTCCAACCAAGAACAGGCTGCCCGAATCTGGAAAACGCTTTGGAATTCATGGAGTCTTGAAGAAGAAAACACCCACATGCATAACGCTTTGGAATTCTTGTAGTTTTTAAGAAGAAAACATCTGCCTGCGGATTTCCTGTGATGGAAAAACGGTGTGGAGATCGGTGCATTTGGGCGGGGAGAACATGCAAAGGAGAACAAATGAGAAGAATATAGCCCTGTCTAGCTCTAGCTGGCTAGCCCCCTTTTTATCACTAAATAGTTTGTCCATGAATTCCAACAAGCAAAGTATTCTATGACAATGCTCAGAAGCAAACCAAGAATGGTCATTCCAGCAAAGTCAAATACACAAACAAAATGCTTGGCAAGAACACCACGAGGAATAAGATCTCCATAACCTACGGTAGTCATTGCTAAAATTCAGAATCAGCAATCACTCCCTACCCATCATAGCAATTCTTGAGAGAACCTGGTCTGCCACAGCTTCTACTTTAGGATAGAGATTGGCAGCTACCACGATTGGAAAAACCGCAATGAGAACTAAAGCCAAACTCCACTCAAATAACATTTTATTACAGGGTACACACAAATAAAAGCTATAAAAATAAATTCGAGAAAGGAAAGCCACGAAGGAACTTTTTTACACTCAAGATCAATAATTATTACCACTCGAATAACATTTTATTACAGGGTAAACGTAAATAAAAGATATAAAAATAAATTCGAGAAAGAAATGCCACGATGGACATTTTTGACACTCGAGATAAATAATTATTAAACATTTTTTTGAGAGGGGGTTTGTTTTACTTTGTCATTGCTTGCAAGTCATCATTAACGCCTTTTTGAGGTATTTGAATAAGCTCATTCACTATGAGTTTTAAATAATCCTAATGTTAGCTAGCAGATGATTCTCTAAATAATGATTTTTAATTCGGTTAACGATGCATAAAAATGGGCTGTAATTTTTTTATAAAAACAACAGAAACATTACAAATTGCATGCGGTGAAAAAACTCTGGAGCTTACGATCAATGACAAGCTAGCTTAACTGCTCTATAATAATAAAAATACTGTCTACCACTTGGCATAAGGTTGGATTCCAAGAAGTACACTCACATTAGAGCAATAAACCACTCCATAGCGGAGATTTTGGAGTTTCAAAAGCACTAATTGCCTCCTCGACAATTGGAAACAATGACATTCCTTCCAATCCATTATCTAAGGGTGATTGATGAATTTGAATTAGAGCATTCTTTGTAAAAGAATTAGGCTATTTCAAAGTAAATTGAATAGACATTTTATAAAATTAAATAACAAAATAGAAAGAAAAATGTCTTAAACAACTTAAGGATGTCAGAAGCTGCCCATTGATCAAATCTATGATTAGAAGAAGATTATGACCACCAAGTCTCAATACTTAGGGTAAGGAGAATCTCTCCATAAACTCTGAGATCATATACAATAAGGGTAAGGAGAATCTCCCCATTATGAGACATAAAAAAGATTCTTAGCTAGGGGAAGTTTAGAGTGCCGAATATAGTGGAGGGATACGTAAGGGAGAAACAAAACAATTGCAATTTTAGAAAGAGGATTGGAGGATGGTACCAAGAGGCATCCAAATAGTTTGGTTTAAAATATTTTGTTGTAATAAACTGTGAGCACTAAGCACCCTGTAGTGCAGTATTGAATGCTGCTGCTAGTGCTTTGAAGTTTGGTGTCTAGTGATTTATTGTATCCACCAAAACACCCACTGCAACATTCAATGTTGCACTACAATATGCTTATTGACAGGCTAATAAAATCAGACTGCATCAATAATATGTGTAGCTTTTTAAATATTTTACAAAGGGAACCCTGAGAATCTATGCAAGTATAATTGTACAAACTGCTGATCCTTGGCAAAATAGAACAATTATGATTTTACAAAGAAGATCATGAGGATGAAAAATATAATCACAGTTTTACGGATAAGGCCCTCAGGATTTATGGGACTAACAAAAAAATTACAAAATTATGGCAGAAACAAAAGAATTCCAATTTTATAGACCTTTTTTTGAAAAATTATTGTATAGATGAACTACAATGTGCCTGGGTGCCTTGTTGCCATTACTGAATTGACATAGTGGGGAAAAAAAATTCTACCTGGAACTGCTCTTTCTTGCATTGTTACCAAACTCATGGGCAGTCTCTTGGAGTATGATCAATGTTGAATAAGCCGCATCATCGTCCTTGGAGATAAGCTCATCGTGAGTCCCCATATCCCAAATGCTTCCCTGCTGAACCACTACTACCATATCAGCCTTCCTAATAGTGGAGAGAGGATCTGCCACAACTACCATTGTTCTTCCTACCATGAACATGTCTAGGGCTTCTGATTCGGAGTCGAGAGCATTGGTTGCTTCATCCAAAATTAGTATGGCCGGGTTCTTCAACATCGCTCTGGCTATTGCAATGCGCTACTTTTTCCCTCCTGATAGTTGGCCACCTCGTTCACCAACCTTCAGTTGCAGATCCAACTCAGCACATATAGTAACCATGGCTACTCTCAACTTTGCCATAGAGAAAAGAGACAATGAGATGCTAGAAAAGTGCTATGAACCATCTTAGATATATAGTTAGACTTCCAAGGATTTGATTTAGAATGGAAGGTAATGGGATTTTACAAGATCTTACAAGGCACGCATATGTGATTGAGAGGGAGGGGAAGGTTGCAAGGGGAAGACTGAAATGCAACAAAAGATCCAACTATTACAGCTAGCAGCATACCTGCGTGTCGTAGCCATTAGGAAAATTTGTGATAAAAGAATGTGCATTTGTAACTCTAGTTGCTTCCTCCATTTCCACTTGGCTTGCATCCTCTCTTCCCAATAGCATGCTTTCCTTAATACTTGTTGCAAACAATGTTGGTTCTTGGCTCACAAGCCCTATATGCTGTCTAAGCCATTTCAACTGCAGATATTTGATGTTATACCCATAAAGTAGCACTTGAACTTCATTCACAACAATTAAAAACAATGTTTTTAATAAGGAATTTATTAAACTAAAAGCCTGATATCAGGATATAAAAATGGCAATTTAAAATCATGTATTAGATACCTTCAATTGGATCATAGAAGCGTTCTATCAGAGAAACTACAGTACTCTTTCCTGACCCACTTCTACCAACCACAGCTACAGTTTTTCCTGTGGGGAGGTTCAAAGAGAAACAACTGAGAAAATATTTCTGATTCTCCATCAAATCAGAATGATACAAGAGCTAACGCTCTGAAATCAATTTCTAAAAAATACTTTTTGCCACTATATCCTACACTCATTGTATATGAGGATCCAATTCCTATGTATACTCAAAAGCTCCTGGTTATGCTTTTGGATTTGAAATGCCTTAGGATCACAAACATTCTTCAACTTAAGCTGGTGTCACAGTTCTTTGAATTTCTTCATGAAGACATGTCTAATGCAAATGTTAATAACATCAGGCTTTGTGTTCTTTTGCAATCTGCTCCTGAAGTGGAGACTCGAATTCTTTCTGAGCTGAAAGTGGTTAAGAGAATTGGTGCTTTACTTGAGTTTGTAAATTCCACAGAGATGGAAGATTTTTTGGAGCCAACTTTATCTTTATGATGATTTTTCCTACTACGCAACAGTGGAAAAGAAAATCTTGGTGATATGCCAGGAATACCAAGCAATGATATTATAAAACTAGGCAATATGAATTATCAGGAGGGTGCCAGTAGAGACATTACAGAATTTTGAAGTTACATTGGTGTATTTTTTGAGCTATGTGGATATCATGAATTCCAAATTGCAAACTTGGCTGCAGAGTGTTTAGTTCCTCACGTTTTGCAGCTAGACATGGCTTGTGACTCCAGGCAGAGTAATTCCATCCAAGTAGTTTCGATCAATCTTCAGCCTGTGATCAATAGTTTGAAATATATTAACAGTAATAGATTTTGCCTTTCCAAATTCTGTAATATTGGGATTCGATTGCCCCAATGCTCTGCAACAACAGATTCAAATTGCAAAATAACTTCCAACAAAACAAAATCCAGAGAAACTAGAGAAAACAGGCAATTGGGTATAATACTACATACAATCCACCGATCATGACTAAAAACATAGTATATATGGCCAATCCTCCATCTGTATCATGGTGCCTCACGAGCCATCCTCCATACCACAAAAGAAGCGCATAATAGAAAAATATGACACAAAAAGTCGACCCTAGCCCGAATCGTTTTACCCATCTGGTCTTATACCCAATCTTCTGAGCCACACTCAGAGACGTAGGATAAGCTCTCAGTGATTTCTCCTTGCCCACGAATGAGAACATAGTGCGAATTTGTGCCAAGGCCTGCAAATTGAATTAAATTTCAATTAAAACAATTCAATTCCTCGAGAAAATGCTAGAAATGGAGCCGATTAAATCAAACAATTCAGCACCTGCTCTGCAATGTTACCAGCCTCAGAATATGCATCTTGACTCTTGGAGGAAATATTGGTTAATGTTATGGTATGAAGAGCTCCAAATAAGGCTATCAATGTCACCACTACAAGCGTCAGAAGAGCCAGCTTCCACACTGTGATGAATCCCACAGATAGCGATTTACCACAAGCAAAAATGAAAAAAAAAGTACCAATAAATAACATAGATCGAAGCTGTAACGCATAAATGAAAATGCAACCAAGCACATTGAACTATTTTTTTGAAAGACCTTGAAACTCTACCCTTCTTAGGCGAGGATTCATTCACAGGGGCTGGCTTCTCAGCAGCCACAGCATCTTTGGCAGACTGTTTTTTTAAGTTTTCAGCTTCTACACTTTTCTCCTCCTTGATTGCAACCTTGATAACCTTCACATCCTCAGCAAGATGTATTTCTTCTGGCTTCTCAACATTTTCAACAATCTCAGGCTCGGGTTTAGGCGGTGGGGTCTTGTTGGCGCTCTTAGGAGTCTTTTTTGGCATTTTTTCCACGGCCTTTTTGGGAGTTGCCATTCCCACAACATTCTTCACTATTTGCGGTGGCATGTCTGCTTTGCAACTTCCGAAACCCTTCAAAAATGGAATAAATGAGATAAAATCCAAAGATGGAAGATATGAGAGAAAATATTCATGGAAATAATTGTGGAATTGTGCCTCCTACTTCTCTTATCGTGTTGGAACAAGCTCTAAAAATGGCAATGGAAAAATAAATATGAGCTTCTAGGCAAAACCCTCGACGCCCAATATACTGTTGAGCCTTAGGGTTTCATATCGACCTTCGTCACGAGGGGTGCCTATGAACAATGTGTAGCCCTGCAAAGAGGTGGAAAACACTTGAAAGAAACACTAAAACCAGTGGATCATGAAGAAGACATGCGGAGAACTAGCGGATCGCGAAGAGGACACGTGGAGAAACAGGGTTGGTTGAATAGATGATGAAATGAACAGTGGTTTCCCAAAGAACTTCAGAGAAAAATGCCTTACGGTGTAAATATTTACCTAACACAACCATATCAAGAAATGATACGGTTGATATTGGTAGATTTGCTTCATTATTTAAAGTGGGCGAAAGTGGGA
>LPNX010395135.1:3129-71865 GCA_001517045.1 Pseudotsuga menziesii | reverse complement strand
GATTTGATAAAGAAATCATATCTAAAATCCTTCATACCGAAACAAAGTCTAAATGCCCCGAGGAATCCAAAAAAACCTCTAGGCTAAGACAATAGACAAAATACTAAAATAAAGAGGAATAAACATCATCTGAAATATTGAGCACATGTACCTTTTCTTATGAACGAAACTCCATCAACTTCCATTCCAAATCCTTGGGTTTGAAGACTCGTCTAGTCATGAGTTGTGCAACTGTGTTGATGTGGCTAGCTAGCTCCTTGATAGTGGTCCTGATCATGTTCAAGTTGGCACTAATGTGGAGGATATGATTTTTGTTACATTCCATTGATGCTCCCCTCTGCTTTCTCAACTCAAAATCAATCCCATGAGCATCCATCGGGGCTTTCCCGAGCAACATTTTTAATTTTCCAATACAACAACAAAATTTTTCCATGCTTAGTCTTCCGAGTTTGGGAAGGACCAACATTGATAACTTTAGAAATCAAGTCGAGTTGTTCCTCAATATCCTCGAGAGCATTATACTTAGCCTTAATATCTACTTCAAATCGATTTAGGTATTTCCTCACATTGTCATTCACCTCATGAAAAAACTATTGTTTAGCTTCCGTCACCTCATGCTCAATTCTAGGTATATAGGATCCTCATTTTCCTTGTCCCATTCTGTTTCTAATTATGGTGTGTGGTATATTGCAATAGAACATCCCAAGAGCCCCACCACTAGCCAAAATCCTCTTTGCATCCACTTCCTTCTTGTCTTGCACCATCCCATTAATCGTCGCTTGTGGATTAAGAAAACACCCCAAGTAGCAGTCGTGGAGAATGGGAAAAATATTTTCCAACCACATGAGATGATGAGCCAAGAGGGATAGGATTACAAGATAATTACCAATCATGCTCATAATCCATTTGTAGGAATGGGTCATTTCCATTACCACTACCATGAGTGGCATCCCTTTCCAACTATGACTACACCATGTTTCCATTGTCCTCCACCGTATTAAGCTACTCTGTAGGAGTATGCTTTGAGGTTTCATACCTTTCTTATAATGCACACATGTATTAGTCATAACCAAATGAATGAATGAGACACCTTCATTACTGATGGTGAGAGAGTGTGGTTAATGAGATGACAGTCATCCCCCCGCCTCTCACTCCCATGTTTCCATTATTGGACACTGACATCTGGGTTTGCATATCCAGGAAGCTAGTAAACTTGCAAGTATGAGAAAGATATAACTTCCATCCTCTACCACTCCGAGTCGAACTCATTCCTTAACACGGTGACCCTCATGTTGGATAAATGACTTGTAAGTTTGTTGGAAAAACTATAAACATGAGAGGAAGTGAGGGAAGATCAATTCTTAAGGATGTGAAGGACTTTAACGAGATTTTATATTTTAGCTTTGACTCTCTAGTTGGTGGATACCTTATGGACACATGTGCCATGCTAAATATTTTGGAACATATTGATGACAATTTCTGTAATATCTCGAAGGTAATCCCTGGCCACTCGTATGTGTGCTTATGTTGCTTTGTTGAGTTTGCACTAGGTGCCAAGACCATGGACACCCGATGAGATGGATTTTATTTTAAATGAAATAATAATAATTATTTTATATTATATTTTAAAAATTAATAACGGCACAACATGACAACAACGTTGCTGGGGGTTCTTGAATGTCTCGTGAGAAGGGGTTGGGGTTAGGAGTTGTGACTCCCCCTAAAAATACTTTCCCACCTAATTTCATTAATTTTGGACTATGAAGGTTATAACACCCTTAATTACTGTTGTGCATGTAGATCCATGCAATATTTGCACCCCTAGGTGAGAGAAAAGCACCTAATTGATTAATTATGTTCAAGGAATACACCTAAATTGACTCACTAGTACTTAATTTCACCAAATATTGAGTTAATGTTAGTTAATTTTAGTTAAATTGAGTTAAGTTGAGTTACTGTCAGTTAAATTCATTTAATGTTGAGTATAACTAAATTACAATTAGTTAATTTGAGTTAGTTTGAGTTTAAATGAATTATAATCAGTTAAAATGAGTTAGTTTGAGTTTAATTGAGTTACACTCGGGTAATTTGACTCAGTGTATAGTTACACTAGTGAAACTAGTGTAAATGTGAGTCAGTTGGATAATTGGTGTTGACTTCAGTTACTATAATGTATTTTTTCTGGGTTAAAGTCACTAATATTCAGTGTTTTAAGATGTATTCAAGTTGTATTTGGTGGATGAGAGGAGTCTTGATAGAATTTGAGTCATTCATTGTGAATTTGAGTTATCTCCAATGCATGGGATTAATTTATGGGTGATTAAGAGTCCGTTAAGGGGGATTTTGAAGCTGAATTGATGAATTCGATTTAGCCATGCATGGAAAGTATCTATGTCAGTATTTTAGAGTTATTATTAGTGAAACATTTCCTCTAGAATCATTTAAATAAATAGTTTTACCAATGTTATAGGAAACATCTCTTGTTGGTATTTTCATGACATAACCTATAATAAACTTACCATACTAAAACCCAGTATTGTAAGCATACTTCTTTAATAGTCGCATTACTGCCAATGCTATAACTTCATATTCTGCACATCGCAGGTAAGGATCTTCAAATCCTACTTCAACTATTCTCAATCCAAAATATGGATCTTGGCATTTTCCCCCATCGATTAACTACTTCAAATGGTTCAAATAAGCCAAGAGTTTCAAATATCCAACTGAACTATAAGAAGCGACTGAACTATAATAATTATTATTCATTTTCATATTCCTTTAGTAGTGCATGCTGTAGTTAAACACGAGATACTCCAAGCTCTTGAGAAGTGAATGAAATTCATTCCACTTTTTAGCATGACGTATCCCACCTTCCAAAGGAAGAGCTAAACCGCACACTGTAATTACATATTCCTCGTAACAACTCACTATCTCATCTATATTTTTATCCCATTTTAACTTATCTTTGAAACTCAAATCCTTAGGCTACTGAGGATTTTTAAGAGACTCACTTGGAATAGGATCATTCACCTTGTCATAGTACCAAGGGTTCATATTATTTTGAATAAATTCATTTATTATTTGAAGTGGATGACCCATGTACATAAACACTTTTGTATAAATTTTGGAAACCCCTGCTGCAGAAACAGATGTTGTAATGAAATTATCATGTATCGTGTATACTGGTGATTTCATTTTTAAAGTCAATTGCTCCACCACTTTAATAGCTATAAAGAAATCCTTCTGATGAATAAACTTGATGTGGGTAGAAACTTGAGTCTTGCACTGATCCCTATCCAATGTAGGCACTTAGAGAGTAACCCGATGTCTCTTCTTGCACACCCTATCATATACCCATATATAAGCTTGATTGTTACACATATAATCCTGCACAGTTGTGAAGTACGTTATACTATATTGCACTGGTTGATCCAAGACTGAATAAAACCAACCAATTAGGTTAATCAACTTCATTAAATTGACTATGTGAGGATATTTATTTCTCCAAAATTCATGGAAAATTTTAGCGATGGGATAGTAATCCTTAAAATTTAGCAAGGAACCATAACACTCATGAATATCACTAGCCATGATTATAACCGTCTTACCATATATCAATGGCATAAAGAGTCATTTGACAAGCTTGAACTCATGAAGTTCATCTTTCATACACAAATACCAATATTGGATTTCCTTTTCAGGAGATGGAAGAATATTAGTTCACCTACCCATTTTTGCTTTAATAAAAATGCAACTCATTATTTGATAAGCACTCGTAGACGCATCTTGAGTCACTGGAACCCTATTAAAACCACAAATTATTTTGAGATCACTAACTCTTTTGTTAGACATAACCTTTGCTAGGAACTGGAATGGATCACTAGCTTGCAGTGCTAAGTTAATTAAACTGCTGTCCTATTCAATAATTTCTCCACTGTTATGTATATACCATCTATAAGATTGATTTAACGATGCAAATTTATTATACTTAAAGGCTGCTGCACAAGCTAATTGAATTATTATAGAAATATCCTCACGCTTGCTTAGTTCTTCTTCTGGCGCTTTAGCAATTAAAATCAAACTTTTAGCCAAATCATGCTCGTGAAAATGAAATACACTTGTGCGATAGATTCTACCATGGAAGTCCATGAATGCTGGCAGATAAAATTGATAACCTGCGTATGAAATCGCAAGAATTAATACAAATCATTCCTACCTAGCTCACTCCACTTGCTTAACTAATTCCGTTAAAAAACACGTTACAGCTACACACCTCCTTCACACATTCGTCATTGAAGTAACAGAACCTCAATAGGTCAGATGCTTTTTGTAGATTCACCTTCGCTAGAATTCTATTCATAATGATACCCACCTCTTCTAAGGTCTCATGATTGTCCAAAATGAACAACAATACTTTAATTTTTATCTCAAATACTTTAGACTACAGTCACAAGAATACTTTAATTTTTATCTCAAATACATTGCACATACGCTTTGGAGAATTAAACTTGATATAGAAATTGCTACAGTCACAAGAAGTTAAGAGATGAAACCGATTATAGAGTTCTCCCGTGATTCCGCTTAAGTAACCCCCTTAAATATCAGCTAATGTTGAAGGTATATCTACCTTATATTTCCAAGGTAATGCCTTGTAAACCATGGGAAGATTCAGTTTAATTTGAAGGATACTTAAGGCAAAATTTCACATAGCGTAATAATTTAAGCGTATACAACCCTTACCCTTTTTCTTAGAAACAGGTAATTCCTTCATATATCTTGCTTTAGTTTTCAAAGTAATCAATTCTCTTTCAACTGAGAATTCTACCAATATGATCTCGATAGCATAATGTCTCCTAGTAACTTTTTTATTTTATTTTTTATCTTGGTTTAAAGATAACTTAACATCGTTCTGACCTGATGCTTTTTTCATTCCCATATTAACAGCTTGAACTCGTACAGTAGAATCAATCTGTTCGATCAAAGTAGATACCTTAATGATGGATAAATCTTGTACACAGTTGAACATTGACCTTAGTACATGAATAATTATAGCCTCCAGTGTATATTGACCAAACACTTGAATATAAGTTAAATCATTTTCGTATAGGTCACACTTCTGCGTTAGATATTCCTTAGCAGTAATCATATCTTAACTAATTAATAGTTTGATCAAGCTTGGAACACTTTTGAACACACTCTTTTCATCAAAATTCATAGTAAGATCTTCTATTTCTTTATGTAAATAAAAAAACTCTTCTTGGCTCAAAGATTCACCATTAGATTTCATTGATTTTGTGTTCATCAACAATTTTATAACTTCATAGTGATAGAGAGTAGCATTAGACGACTTTTTATCACTAGAGATAGAATCATCAATCTTCTTGTAGAAATTATTCCAAAAATACTCAATAGTTCACTCCTTACTTGAATTATATCCACTTGAGCCATAATCATCTATACTGCTACCATGTTGTATCTTGCTACCAACATTAGAACCATTATCATAAGCACTGCTACCAGCATCAGAACCATTATCATAACCACCGCTGCCAGCATCTGAATAAGATCGTACAAGCATATATGAACAAAATGGCAAAATCTCATGGAAACTAAAATTAATACTCCTAGTCATATATGAGATTAGGTTCGATGATAACATATATTACATTATGTTCGATGATAACAATTGCATGTTTTGAGCCATGCCTAGAAAATTAAAATTAATTGTGAAATACATATTATATACTATTACATGTTGTTGTAACTATAATTCCTAGGATAGCCGTAGGTACAAAGCCCTATTTATAGGTTTTGGCATGCTAAGTTTTTAAAAATCCACCTGTTTCCTTACCCTGGGTTTAAACCCCCTCTCTAACGGATGTAGAGAGGACCAACTTTTGGGATTTCCGGGGTGGATTTCTTATAATCACCAAACTTAATCTCGGGGGAACACCTGACTATTAGAATTGGGAAGGAGGGACACCTGACACCTGACTTAAAAATGGGGGGCACAGTTATTGTTCTCTAAAGAGTAACACTTTTTGGGGTGTACTTGTAGTAGAAACTTGAATGAGTCAGTGAATAGTGGTTAGGAATCTCTAATGGCTCGGTAGCCCTTCCTCAGTAGTCTAGAGTTAGACTCTTAGAGGAAATTCAAGTTGGAAAAAATGGATTTGAATTTCTCCAGGAAGGATTCATTCATTGTTGTGTAGGTTAAGGAGCACATCAGAGAAAAGATCTAAGGAAAATATCAAATGCCAATAGAGAATTTTGTTGAAACTTGCATAGTTTTTATGGTGATTCCAGCAATTGATCTCGGTGATCAATGCTTTTGTTTTCTTGATTTCATGGTAAGGATCCATATGTGGTCCATGGTTTTTTTTCTCTATGAAGTAGATTATCTAGTATTTATTCATCTTGTGGGATTAGGAGGACAATATTTATATTTTCTTTCGAATTCTCCACTGGGTTTCAAATTGGTAATTTGAGTTGGGGGGTCAAAAGAGTTGGTTCAAAATTTCATCCAATAGGAGAGGGGGACAATCCTATGTGGAGATATATTCCTAGTTGCGCTAGGACCTGAGGGATAGGGGGACTGTTGGGGCATATTTTCCATCTAGACTTGAGTCATGCATGCATACACACAACATTGTTGACCTCAATAGTGCCTAGATATTGTAGTTGACTTCCTAATGCCTCAATCACTTCCATTTCTGACCTCATTACCCACTATTGCTCCCTCATCCATGATTTTAGGAACTAATTTTCCTTATTCCATGATTTTATCCATCCGCCATCAGTTACATTCAGTTAATTGGGCTATAATAAGTTAATTGGTCCACCATTGCTAGATTTCATGGCTCTGGGATAATAGTGAGCTTCGATGACCACTGTTAGCCAGCTACACCTCCTAAATTTGCCCCTATATTATTAGATATCATCAATTAACTACCTCATGTGCCATATAGGTCTAGTTACCTTCAGTTACGCTCAATAAACTGAGCACATTCAGGAGTCAGGGCTAGTTCTGAAGTCTAGTTATGGTTTCTATACTAACTTAATCCTTCCAAATGAGAGGACTTCAAATTCCTTCCTAGGCTAACAAATTTATCCTTGGGATATGTATTTATATTGTACTCTCATTATTGATTAATATATAATATGGATTTTATTCAATTGAGTTTCTTCTGATATTTATTTTGCTCAATATTTCTTCACTAGTTTTGGTGCAAATCCTTCTTGTTAATCTCAATAGGATTACATCATCTAGGTCCAGTACTCTCAATATTTGAATTCCCTAGTGGGGATTCAAATTGAGAAAGTGACCTTGGAGGTTAGGGGTGTAATTTTGGGAGAGAAGGTCAATCTCAAGAACCACCATTGCTTGCGTTTCTGGGAGAGCGGGACAACTCCAGGAAAGGAAGCATTCAACCACTAAGAGACCTTCTCATATACGACTTCAGAACCTCAATTCCGGGGAATATTTCAGCAAGAAGATACACATGAAGTAAATATTATAGGATGGGAGGAAATTTGTCGTGTTGTTGCCAGTTGCACATTGCTAAGATAAGTTATCTGACCTTAAATTTGATATGCCTGAATATTATGATTTATAAGGAGGGATATATGTGTATAATTAATGTTAAATTTAAAGGTATATTTATCATGTAATATATCTCTTTTGGATTAGAATCTTCCCGGTGAATTTGCACTTCTTTGTGCTACAATTTGCACTATAAATTTGTAATTGGAATTATAATTATGAAATCTAATATATAAGTGATTTTATTGCTGATTACGACTGATATGCATTAGTTTTACACTCAATATTTTCAAAATGATGTAGCACCTTCCTAATTTTGAAATGAGTCTTAAGAGACTCTAAAATATCATAATTTTTATCATATGGAGTAGCAAATACTAGAGGTATAATGTCTCCATGATTATACAGGGGCATAATAGGAAAATGACGAGCAACTGCATAAAACTGATGGATGAGTAAATATGAATGGTATATGGACTTGAAATATAAACCATATATTTTTAGATCATATCCAAACATATGTAACAGAACTCTAAATATGAGTAAGGCCATGGATAACCAACCAATGTAAAATAGACAAGACTTGAGACTAGTAGAAATACGTAACACTACATTGGAATCCAATAAGGAATTAACTAATGAACTTAGGGTTTGTATAGTATTATGAGTATTCATAGGATGGGTAAATGGTATGGATGATGCCATAACATGCATATGATCTCACAATCTTACTTCTAAATCAGAATAATGAGTATTTGAATGGAGCGAGGAAGAGTTGGATAAAGACAAGTGAGGATCTAGTGAAAAAACACAAGTATTGGGAGATGCATCTAATGGAATAATATGCAATTTATCCAAATAAGAAACTGATATTTATGATTATGATATATCGGAAACCGAATCTACATCAGAGAATTGATAAAATTATTTAACTATGGCACTCAATGAATAGTTGTTATTAGCTTGGGATTGCGCACTTTGACAATGTTCTGGGGATTTAGTAGGCTTCTCTATTTCATTTGGTACATCAATGTTATGCTTCTCAAGAAACTTGGACATGATATCCATTTTATTCTTGAAAAATTCATGAAAAATTTATTCTAAAAAAAAAACCCTTTCTGTAATAAGAAAACTTGGATGAGCTCCCTTTCTTCATGACTTTCTAAACCTTCATCCTCATCATCTAACTTTGATTCTTCTCTTTCATTTTTTTCTTTTATTTTGAATTTGCATTCTTACTTCCTTGAAATATAAGAGCATGATCTTTGTTTTTGTATATTTTAAGAGTCCACATCTAAATCAATTTTTCTTGCTCTTTTGCAAGTGAATCAAAGAATGTAATCAAAGAAGGAATTTTCCAATTTGAAATAGCAAGCCTAGTAGCATGGAAGATGGACACAAAAACTGAGTATTCAGGGACCAATTTTGATAGAATGGAAATAATCAATTGATATTACTTCTTCTCAATCCCACATTTTTTGAGCATAGGAATAAGTGACTTGAACTTGGTGAAGAACCCTTCAATGGATTCAAAAATCATTGGACTCATTAAGATTAACTCATTCTCCAATTGATGTGCTCTTATCTCATCTTTCACTCCAAAGAGAGACTCAAGTTTGGTACATACTTGGTCTGGAGTGGTCAAACCATCAATATGAAAAATAAGATAACGATAAATAGAGAGACAAAGCAACCCATAGGCCTTGTCCATTCTATTATGACACTTAGCTTTCTCAACAACAAAATTTGGCTCATTTTTTAAATCCATTGAAACTCTATAGAGACCCTTACTACGCAACAAAATGTCAATCTTGGCCTTCCATTCATGATATTTTAAAGGAGACAGGATCATATATGAAGAGGAATCTATGCTTATTTGTTTTTGCACTCCAGGAGATACTCTCTGCAATCTGCACAAAGATAAACTAGAAGAAATACTTGTAAGCTCAATTAAGCTATGCTTTTAGATAAGGGATGGATACTTGACGCACTCCTTAAACCCTTATAGATTGAATATATTGATAACCTGAGAGATTTGATACCATGTAGAAATTGAAGCTCTGATACCATGTGGAAATACATGATAAATAGCTAGCTACAGTATATTTCTCACAAGTATCACTACAACAAAACCCTATGATTAACATCTATTTTTGCTTCCTTTTTAGCGTCCACTATCACTTTTAGTGTATTTTTCATCATTTTTTGGAAAAAGTGGAAGATTTTCCATTGGATGGTGCTTTTGATGGCGTTATTTTAATCCCTTTTTAAAAGATGGCACTATTTTGGATGCTAATTAGCATCCCAATTAATGTCCCAATTAGCGTCTCGATTAGCATCCCAATTAATGTCACATATAGCATCCCAATTAGCATAACAATTATCATCCCAATTAGAATCCCAATTAACATCCCAATTATCATCCAAAAAATCATCTCCTATAACCCCTAGAAGAGCCTCCAAAAAAGCGTCCTGAATAGCATAACACCATGTATTAATCCAGGGTTAGAGATAGGAATTGATCCACAAGTTTTGGCGAGAAAAACATCCAACATAGTGTTAAGTATAGAGCCAGGAATTGTGCCTAGAAAACATCCAACATAGTGCCAAGTATAGAGCCACGTATAACGCCTGGAATAATTCCAGAAATTTCAAAAGGAACTGCGCTAGGAATTGTGTTCGAACAATGTTCGACATAATGTCAGATATATCAATGTCAATGTCAATGATCATGATTCATGTGATAGTACTTTTGGATCTTGGTTTATCATAGTGGCACCTAAATCATCATAATCATGGCACTTTTGGATCTTGATTAATCCTAATGAGGTGTAAATTACCTTAATGTTAGCTAAATTTCTCTAATGGAATTTGAGTGTCCCCAATGACATTTGTTGTACCCTAATGGAATCTGATTGGCCCTAAAAACATGACGATGATGCATTAAAATCATTATGATGGGGCGTATGGATATGATTTGATAAGTATTATGATCCATTCTTTTTTCCCAAACTTTCAACGGTCGTCTAGCCATAGCTATGTCTAGATCAGAGATGTTGAAGGAATGTAACCAGTTTGATTCTTCAAGTGAAAGTTCAGTCTTATTTTTAGGAAACAAAGATTATCTAAGAGTTTCTCCCATAAGAGCTTGAATTTTAGATGCAATTTGTTCTGGAGAGTGGGCCTTATCTTTGAATATTCATTGATTATGCCAGATCCAAATAAGCCAAAAATAAATTTTGACAGAGTTAACCGACAGGTTTCAAAACCTGCTTTTTGGTCAAAAGTGCCTTGATACATTCGATCCCAACTCAAAAAAAGCTGTTGAAAATTTCATCACATATGTAAATTTCAAAACCAGGGACAGACCAATAGTTCCCAAACATTTAGAGGAAAATGGATAGTTTAAAAACATATGTTGAATTGTTTCTTTACTTACTTTAAAAATAAGGCAACGGAACAGTCCTACAAATCCTCTTCTTTCAAGATTCTCTCCTATTAGAATGCTTCCATGCACTAGTGTTCAGATAAACATGTCAATTTTCGGTAAATTTTTTAAATTCCATATTCTTTTCCAACTCAAAGGATTATTGGAAACATTTGGAAATGTAGAGAAAAGATTATAACCTTGAGCAGAAGTGTAATTCCGAGATCGAAATCTCCAGTCATGCTTATCTTTAACTCGTCTTTCCAATGGGGCTAAACATGTTAGATGGGAAAGAAATAGTCTATTTTTGTCTTCAATCTCTTCCCGACAGTCATGTAGAGACTGCATAACCCAACGATGAGGTGGAACTGGATCCCATCTAGAGATATCCCAAAGATAGAATAAACCTTGGCCATCAATCCATATTTTAAAATTACTGAGAACTAGAAGAGAAGAGAGGAGTGGCTTTCTCGGGATGGAGTCCTACCAAATTCTCACATGTTTACCATTGCCAGTAATCCAAAAAAGTTATTCTTTGAATTGGGGCAAGGATTTCTTGCAAAGAGAGAATATAGGGGATCTTGTCCTAACCACAGGTTCAGAATATACACACCATAACCTTGAAGTGGAAAAGTATTTGTGTCTGAGAACTTGACTACTCCAGGAAGGGTTCTTTATAGTAAAATTCCAAATAAGTTTTTCTCCCACAACCAAATTTTGATATTTTAAATCTCTAACCTTAATACCACCCTCCAACCAAGATATTTTAATTTTTTCCAACTAATTAGAGAAATGTTATTTCCACCGTTATTTTTCCCTCCTTTCCAGAGGAAGGATCACAACAAACCTTCGATAACGACAAGAATTCCAATTGGAGCCACCATAATGGAACATTGGTACATAGGAAAGCTATTTAGAACATACTTTATCATAACCAACTTCCTTGCCAAGTTTAGCCAAACCGCTCCCCAAGCAAGGATTTGTTTCTTGAATTTTTCAATTAGAGGGATCCAATCTAATGCTTTTGGCTTCCTTTTGAAAATTGGGACACACGGGTATTTAAAAAAGTCCCAAATAGTTACTCCCTCAATTCCTAAAATACAAGAAATTTCATACATCTGCCTTGTATTTACATTCCAGTTATAAATCAAACTCTTTCTTAAATTTAATTTATTTCTAGATGCTTGGCAATAGGAGTCCAATTCAGTCTTGAACCTTCTTGATATATGATGGCTTACGCCTCCTAAAAAAATAGTGTCTCCTGCAAACTATGTGTGATTGATGTCTTTAGTCCATAAGCCATTCTGATGCTGATTAAGTATTGATCCTTCCTGGCTGCTCGAGTTGAATACTAAGCATCAAATATTGGATTGCATAAAGCAAGGTAGATAGAGGGAAGCCGTGCCTAAGGCGTTGAGAGGCTTGAAAGAAGGTTGCTTCCCTTCCATTGACGAGAGGAGATATCCATGGATCACTTATACCAGCTTTGACGCAATGAATAATGCTAGGATCAAACCCAAACCTTAGCATCTCCTGAAAGGCATTTTTCCTTATGGAATTGATGCTTACTCCATAATGAATTTCTCCTTATGGAATCGGTCTAACAATTTTTTAGTTTTATTCAATATCGATATGTTGTAAGGAATTTATACTTATGGAATGATCTAGAAAGGTTTTTTTTATTCATTCTTGGTTTTTTCTATGTGTTAGATGACCATTGGAGCATGTTGATTTGTTGATCCACTATTGTATGATATATAGAAGGTTTATATTTCCCATATAGATATTGATTCTTTATCCATGAACTAAGTTTCCCATGTTCCAATACAACTTCTTGAGCTCTAACATAGATTCATGAATATAGTTTCCAATTTCCCCCACCCCCTTTTCTAACTCCATATTCTACACTTCCCCAATGACCATGTTAACCCCATACTTCTCAACTATGACTGAGAGAACTACCTTGGTAAAGAGTTAGGGGTGAACTTGCACTATCATCTGAGAAGTTATAATGGATATAGGATTAGAAGCACCATTTCCAACAACTAATAAAATAATGAGTCATGAATTCCTTGAATTCAATGTGGGTTTAAGCTTTGATTTATAACAACTCAAAGTGGGTTCTCGAACATCCATATAGAGAGTGTTCAATCATTAATAGTTGTAAATAACTAGCCTATCAAGTTACTAAGTGCACTCAAACCACCATTGGACTAGTTTGAGGTTCTAACACTTCTTCACAAGGACCAGGGATGATTTTAAGGGCGAATTTTAGCCCAATGGCGAATTTTAAGTGTTACCCAAAAAAATGGGTGAATTTTTATATTAAAATGTTTTTATTTTATTTAATAAATTCGCCCATTGTTTATTTTATATATAGCTGCCCCAAGGTAAATCACATTCATCTTGAAAGAGGGAAAAACTTGAAAATGAATATTAGCCCACGAAAATACAGATTTTTGCCCACATTCACTCGAATTTTTCCGATTGGGAGGAGATATTTGCCCACATTCGCCTGATTTTTTCCGATTGGGAGGAGAAAGTAAGATGGTTCACCGGATTTATGGATAATAGGTTGAAAATTTGGTTTTTCGCCTAGGATTTATGTATAATACAATTAAAAATTTGGTATTTTACTGAGATTTATGAATATTTCGGTAAACTGGTCTTACATTGACCTTGATTGGGGTAAATTGGACATAGTTCGTCCTGGATTTGGATTTGTGGACGATTATTTGAGTAAAATGTGGATATTTAATCAATTGGGGAAGTTTTTTAACTGGATTTGGTCCATATTTGAGAAAAACATGGATAACTTTAGTCAAGTGAGGATTATTTTTACCTATACAATGGTGCAAGAGTCAGGCTCAACATCAAGCTTGATTTTTATTGCAAATCGGTCTTTACAGTGGCTGAGTGGATTCGTGGAAAGTAATTTCACAAGGTTTCTTCTATCTGCGGGATTTTTACAGGTTAGTTTCTTGAATCTTCTTTAAATTATATCTTTTCTAGTTTATATCAAAAGGTTGAAGCTGAATCAACACAAAAAAGTTCTAGTCCCAGAACATCACACGAAATTTTACTAGTCTTCATTAACTTCTTTAACAAGTGCACCTTCTGTTAACTCAGAAAATGTTGGACTGACAGAATTTCCCCCCTGCTACTCATAGTTGTTGAATCTGTAATACCTGCTGTATGGAATGTTCCAGTTGGAATTGTTCTTGTATCCTGTCCCTTTCCTGATTGAATAAGCCTTTGGAGCTTCAATTCATTCTCTTTTGTTTCAATTTTCTTTCTCAAGTTCTCCAAGTCAGTGCCGCTGGGTTTAGTTACAGATGAACCAGGATTGAAAGCATGTTTCTGGCCAATTGAACCATTGTGGCCAACAATTGGCTTTTTATTTCAGGATGACTGCCGAGGTGGACCCTCCCTAGACCCCATAGAAGTCACCCCACGGACTTGCATTGCACTTGAGATGGTTGTATGAAATGCAGCTAAGTGCTTCTGCACCATATCCATTTTCTTGTGCATCCCTGGGGTTTGTTGCGATGTTGTTGTAGCCATCTGTGAGGAAGCTGGAAGTGATTGGATTGATCCCACTTGTATTTTCCCTTTATGATCCATCTTTCTCACTTTGATCAGCTCTCCAGCTCTGTTCTTCACCCTCGCTATCATTATCTCCATTAGAGAATCTAATCACAAGGTTATCATCTTTCTCTTTTGCTGCAGGAGATCTAATAGCAGGATGTAGATCTTGTAAACTAGATAAGAAGACATCATTTTCCTTACGGACACATAATGGAACTGATTGTGCACTAGAAACTTGTAGGTGTGTCCCATTTCTGTGGAAAAAATTATTTGTAGAAATAAATTTCCAAGATGAGAGTGGGTGCAGTGGTAGTTTCTTTCTCTTCCTCTTATTGTTGGGCATGGAAGCCATAGCTCTTGCTCTGAGTTCTTCAATGTCCATAGTGCCGAAATTGACTTCCGCATTGGACTTCTTTGACATGGCAAGTAAAAAATGTAATTGGGGAGGTCAGACCCTCTCTTACTCTTACCGTTTGCTCTGCCCTGCCCTATCCTCCCACCTCTGTCTTCATTGTTCGTTTCTTTCATCCATTTACCAGTTGCCACGAGGTAGAAACAAGAAGCTCCATGTCTTTGAGAGTTCCCCTGTCAACTACTTAATGTGTGGTAGGGGAAACACTGACTCCTAGTGGTTAATCCTTAGATCTTTCAATTTCTTCAAAATATGATATAAATCCATAGGAATTGTTGAAAATTTTCCAATTTTTGTTTGATTTCTTCGTGAAAATATGATATTAAGCCATGAGAATTTATAGGTTTTTTTTTTCAATTTTTTTTGTTGAAAATGCGTCATATAGTTCACTATAAGTCAATATACATGTACATTATTCTTTTAAAATCCCCAGCCGAAGAGTTGATACACAAGATCTCCTTTCCTACATAAGCAAAGAGAGGTAGCATGTCTACTTTGGCTTCAATAGATCCTTCCTAAAAATGGCATTCCTAGATGAATTTTGGATTTTTGGATCTAATGTAAATGTCGAAACTTCTCCTGGGTTGAATGAATTTTTGTCTTACGAAATTTTATTTCACAACACAGGCTCCATAAAAAAGAGATTCCTGTCAATCTGATAACATTCCACCTTCCTAAGCCCGCCAAACACAACTCCTTTCTAGTGAAGGAGAGAAATAGAAGGAACCCTGTATTCTGGGTTCAGAAACATCCAAGCAGATAGTGCCAAGCATTTCTATTTAAAGAAGCAAAAGAAAGTGGATAAAGAGCTTTGAGACTTCTTGAAGAGACAAAAATCATCCTTTGATCTTGTAGGATATGGTCTATTTGGAGATGAAGTACCCCTCTAGATTGGTTTCGTAAAGATGCCAATGTTGGCAAATTATTTATTTCATAGAGAAAGCATCCGGTGATGAAGTGTGTAGGCTGTTGAACAATAAGGCCATCTCTATATTCTCCACATTAATCATCCAAGTAGTAGTAGGGTTTCCAATGCCACAAAACCCTAGTCTTCTTATATCACAAGAAACATATGAACAAGTGCTCCCTTTCCTCCTCTATGGTTTCTCCAAAATCCTAGCTTCCATTGTCTTCTTAGGGAAAACCCCAACCCTAATGCCTTGCTTACATCAACACAAGATCCCTAGTGCTCTAGACAAGAGAGCAATGTACAATGATGAAGTCGAATTGAAAGAGACAAGATCTCTCAATTTCTCACATCTCTAACATGATTATGAGATGAATGTATCTCCATGAGATGAGACTGCACTGATCAAACAAATCCCTATTTCTACTGAAAATTAGGGAAAAAACATGGAATAAAATCAAAACTAACTGAAATTACTTTTATGGAGCTCTTCAACTCCTCTTTTTGGTACCGATTGATTCTCTGAAACCCTTTGTTCTTCCATGCTCTTTTTTACTTATAGTACCTAATCCCAAATTTCTAAGTTAGCAATCCTCTCCCACTCTGGCCTTGGAACATATTCATGAGAGGAATTCTTGTTTTATATTCTTTGTTTGAAGATATTATCATGAGGATCATAAGGCCTAGCTTCTGCTTTCCTTGAATTAAACCGATGTAAGAAAAATTCCAGGTATTGTATAGATTTCAACCTTTAATTTGGAAGGGTCATATATCTTTTGGAAGCATGAAAGTTATTTGATGTCTGAAATGACAAAAATGCATGTTATCTACTACAAATCTTTGCATTACATATTCCATTGCGAAAATTCAAGTTGTGACGAAAGTTAGGAGATGGTATGGATCTTCCTCAAAACCATAGACTCTGATCAATGTGTACTCTTCATATATAAACTGGTTACATATTTTTGTATCAAGGGTAAATTATAACCACTTCTTATTCTGAGGAAACATTCTAGGTGGAAAAGAGTCATGGATAATGTTTTATGTAATCTTCATTACCATGTTGGTAAACTCAGTATAATTGGCATTGTTAGGTATTCTTAGACTTCTATTACTCCAATTATGTATTGGAGCTGGGATACCATTTTCATATGTCATTTTCAACTTCAAACACTTGTAGTGCTCAAAGTTCTGATATAAAAAACATGTGAAAAATATAGGAGGGATATCTAAACATCCTGGTGAATGTAAACTCTTCTATTTCTTTATGGCTTATTTGGTTTAAGAAATTATAGAGATCATGAAGCTAGTGAAGGTGATCTTAAGAGGGTAATTTTATCACACTAAAGTTGCTTGCAAATATACCTACAGGATACTGTGACTGTCAAGTAATTTTTTTAATGTTTTGAAATTTGGTGTATAATTTCATGCCAATCCCTAAGAAATCAGAGACTTGGATCTGGTTATCTCATGGTTTAATTTTCTAGAAAATGTATAATAGTCAACTTATCTAAGTATCAAACAATTAGAAATCCCAAGTACATCATTCCAAATTATCCAAGATTCACAAGCAGGAAACAAAATGGTCTACCCATCAGTCCATTTATTCTTGCTCTACATATGGAAGTAAGTATCATGGTTATACTTTGCCTCACTTCATGGGACCTGTCTAATTCAAAGAGGCCTATAACAAGGGTTTTATCCATATCATTACAATAATGAAAGGGGTTGAGTGTGTGTTTCAATATGTATTATTATAGGATTTGTGTTTTTTTCTATGGTCCACTCACCCAATACTTCAACCAATATCATACAACCACACAGAGGAGAAGCATACATTCTATAGATTACAACAACATACCCTGTAGATTCCCAAATTAGGTGCACAACAGGTGGTTAAATCGTAAGATTATTTCATCCGTGAGATGTAGAACAGTTGGTGGTGGTGTAGGTTAAGACGCCCCCTAAGCTAGAAGGTCACCAGTTTTAATCCCGTCGGATACCAAAAATCCAACCATGTTAAGGGTTGGTGCGGTCCAGGCCGGGTGCAATCCCCGGGTGATTTTGACGGCTTAGATGCCCTTGGTTCGTGGCCACTAAGCCAATGGCAAGCCTGCTAATCAGGGGGGTTCCACCACTTTTCCAACAAAAAAAAACTCGTAAGATTATTTCAATGCATCCACATTCACAGTTTTTTGAAAGTCAAATCAAAATCTTAAGTGTTGTAGTTGATAGATTCAAATTCAAGGCACAATATTAAAGGAAAAATTACAGAGTATGTCCACAAAATTTGTTGAACTCTACTTCACCATTTTGTAGGTTGTTCACATTTCTAATCATAACATAATGTGAAGACGATCAGCAAGGCCAACAATAATAATGCATAATAAGTTTTCCAAATATAATCCATTACAAATACCATCTGGTCAAATTTCTATTATAGCTAGAAATAAAAGTACATCAATGTATGTTCAATTTTCTGTGCATAACCTTTCTACTCATTTTCCTTGAACATAATCCACACATTCCAGAGATCATAACTTGAAATTATTCGTCATACAGAATAGTTTTTAGAATAAGAAAAAGCGAAATAAACTTATTTTCTTTTTCTTTAATAAAAAAATGTTCCAATGCAGTTGACTATGGGGATTTTGATTTCCTCCCAAATTTAGGTTGTTCTGCTATAGAATGCCACCTCCGTACTGGACTATGAGGTGTTTGATTTCCTCCCAAATTTAGGTTGTTATGCTATAGAATGCCATCTCCGTACTGGGCTATGAGGCTGCCCATGAGGAAAAAGTGTCAAATTTTCAAGCTACTAAAGCCCCCAAAACATCAGCTAAGAGGTTATCATTGGATGTTATTCTATCTTTCAACTATCACAATTCTTGGCACTATTTATCTTGCTCTAAGGTATGGGTTATGTTTCTATTGTATTTAGGATGAGCGTTTGTGTTCTTGAGCTCTATTTTTCTATATTTAGGATGAGCTTTTGTGTTCTTGAGCTCTATTTAGGATACTTTTCCCATAGGTTGGAGTGAATTGGAACCCTTCTACATATGTAGGGGCATTTAGAAATTCCATGGCACCCTCTCTTTGCACACATGTTGAGGCTACTTTATACTAGAAGGAGGAAGACTAATGTTGTTTAGGGAAGCCTTTTAACGATTATATGTGAACCCTTCATCACATTGAAGGGTCATAAGATGGCATGGTGGCACATATTCCCACTAACTGATATAGAGAACACCCTATGAAAATAGGGGGGTAGCAGGAGGAAACCCTAGGCAAAATTTCCTAGTCTGTAACCCTATGGATGCCTATTCCTTGGTACTAGGATTGAACTTTGCAACTAGGATCCAAGGTGCATAACAATCAATTTCCCTTGGCTAACCTCCTAGTTAATTGCATCAACATATCATAAGATCTTGTTTACATGTTCTTTGTATGAATTCCTCGACTATATTTCATCATGCACCAATTCAGGTACTCCTTGAATCATGCATTGATGTTGACAATTAATAAATCCCAATGGTTAGTTTTTTATGGCAAGTAACTGGAATCATTTTATTGTTACATCAAGGAACACTTACACTATAAAATGGCATTTGGTTAAGAATTTTAACATGATAAGAATTTTGCAACACACTTGTATAATTATTAGGATATTGAGGATGTGATTAGATGGAAAACTACAGAAGGAGATTTCTGGCCATGTCTAACATGTGTATCACTCATGTGAGGATGCTCTGTGATTCATCAATTTGCATTGTTTTTCATTTCATGATTTATAAGGCAGAGTAACTAGTAGTCAGACAGCCTGTCTTCAAGGACCATCACAGATTAATTGGAAGGAATTTGATATATGAGGAAACAAATATGGTAAGGACTGAAAAGTGTATTTTCTTCTTTTCTAAATCATTATTCCTTTCATTAGAAGTCTGTTTTATTCTTTTCTAAATCATTATTCATGTGATGTTTTAAAAATTGTTAGTTATTCCCTTTTACACAAATTAATAGAAATTTGTATATTACTTATTAAAACGTGTACTCGTTTTTAATTTCATTTATCATCGTAGGGGGCTTCTTGTACCATAAAACTTAGAACTAGCTAGACTTAAAGTTTAGATGATTTTTACTACTATCTATGCTCAGAGACTAGAGTTGGGTTTTGATGGTACTTATACTTTCAATCTCAACCTAGAATTTGCTACATCCTTCTGGTCATTTCTTTTCAGTGGCCACAATATGACTTTTGGCCACTATTTGTTCTCAAAATTGGCCATATTTGAGTACTAGGGCATTTTTTATGGTAGAATTAAACTCAGAACCCAAGATGAAGAGTGTTTACCTCATGAATGATTCCCAAAATTGCTACAGGTCTCTTTTCAATGTTTTCATGCCTAGAAAGGTAGAATTAAACTCAGAACCCAAGATGAAGAGTGTTTACCTCATGAATGATTCCCAAAATTGCTACAGGTCTCTTTTCAATGTTTTAATTAGGGATTTAAGAATGCTTGTTGCTATTATTCATGCCCAGATCTTAAAGTAAATATTACAGGCTCGATCTCTACATTGTATGACAATCTCAGGGAATTAAATAAGAAACAGAGTTATTTTCTATACGAAGTCTTTGAGTTGAATAACAATGAAAATAGAATCTATTAGCTTGTTTTAATCTGATGGAAGAGTAAGTCATCTGTGTAAATCTTTATCTTACATGGAATTGAATTTCAGTTTAGCAATCAAAATCTAGATAATCAATGGGAATCTATAAACATGAGAATTGTGTGCATAGATGCTGAAGGGATTATATGCATAGAATCTATGTTATGTATAGTGATTGATACTATGCTTGACATTGTTACTCTAATTTCTATGCATTTTTAGCTTTGTATAGCAAATAAAATATGAAGGATAAGTGTTCTATCTAATGTGTTTTGATGAAGATAGAGCATCTCAGTTTCCTTTTCAAAAGGATAGGTTATGCTAAATACATAGATTCATTTAGTGGATCTTTCAAAAGCTAGGCATTTTGGCTAAATATACAAAGGATCATTTGCCAGTTGTACAACTTGGGATTATAATTCATTGATATATTATTCATTTCTTCGTTGATGTGATGTCAATGCTTTTTATTTCAAGTTGGTGAATAAGAAATTATAGAAATTGTGTTAAAAATGGGGCATTATATACGTATTCAGCACACACCATTGGAGACATTTGTCATCATATAAGGCAATGATCCTTTATTTTACATAGAACAAAGTCTACATATGTGTATGTCATGAATGTTGGGATTTTACGGCATGATGTATGTCATGCTTGTTTGAATTCTATGGATTGTTTGCCAAAAGAATAATGTGGAGCATAATCTATGATTCTATTAGTTTATTGGTTTATCAAGATTCAGGTCCGCACATGTTCGTTGGACCATTAAGGAACGAGATAACAAGTGGAGTCCTCACTTTCCCTGAATCTAGTTAGTGTAGTTGTGTTTCATTGACACCTTCCAGTTGTATTAGTGTTATACCTCCTTCAGGGAAAGAGTCAATGAAAGAGTCAATTAAAATTCATTGAAAGAGTCAATGTAAACACTCATTGTAAGTCGGGTCAATATAAATTGATAATGTGCCATTGTATTAATTTTATATCATTTTTCTCATGCATGTTTCACTTCTGGTTTCTATGTCGATTTGGAATTTCAATTTTGGAATATTAAGTAAGATTTAAAACATGGATTGTGGAAAGAAAATGTAAAACATCAAAACAAAAGGATGCAATATCATATTTTCAAAAGCCCCAATCCAATAATCCACATCCTATGCATGCTTCAAGCTCTCTTGAACAAGGCATCGGTGAGAGAGATGTCAACACTTTTGAGAATGCATCTGCAACCTAGATAATGGATGGTAGAATACATTCCTCTAATGATCGAAGTGAGTCAAATGCATTTCCATCTGAAATTGGTAGTTCAAATGTTGAATATTTTTCATTGCAAGGTCACACAATGCATTCACGAAAAAGGAAAAAGGGCCAATGGAACACAGGGAGAAAATTCAAAGTTGATTGGGTCTCAAGATACCCATGTATTGAACCAATACCTCCAACAAACGAGAATGAGACCTCACGAGAAGTTAAATGCATTTCATGTAGTTGGAAACTTGGCAATTAGACACAATCAAGAAGCATGTTGGGAAGGTGTATGATAAGAAAACTGCAAATGATGAGAATAAATATACTACCAGATGGAAATCTGTTAGCGAATGTCAACATCTCCAATTTGAAGTGGAATATAATGAATTCTTACTAAATAAGAAAAAACTCAAGGAAAGTGGAGGAACCATCAAATCTCAATTTGGAAAGATGATGGAAACACATTTGTTATCAAAGGCAATACAATTAAGCACTGTATTTCACCTCCTATCCAATGGTTGTCCTGTGACAGATTATCTAAAAATGCCGAAATATCTATATTTTATTCAAGTGCCAAATTTTCCATCTTCTCATTGGTCTTTATCGAGTGGTTGGCATGGGGAAAATATCTAGCTCAAGTAGAAAAGGACGAAATGAAAGAGAAGATTGCAAATGCTACATTTTTGTCACTATATTTGGATGAATTTACGGCTATTGATAATACTTTATGGATTTTCATGAGCATTTATATGGTCAATGACCATATCAGGCATTCCTATCTACTTGGAATTCATAAAATGACCAAAAGTTCTACAACAGAAAATATTTATGAACTTGTTATTTATAGTTTGAAGGAAATTGGTGGTATGGTGATCCAGGAGGATATTGGTGGCCAGCCACCTATTCCTCTTGGACCCCCACCATTGTTTCTTTCAGTTTTCTAGTTTCCTAAATTGTAGCACAATTTACTATTTTTGGCAGTTTTTGGGTCCTAAACTTTCGGAGCCGTTTTGAGGCCCTAAATGACGTTTTTTTGGCATCGAATGGTCGGGAAAATATGAGTCCATTTTGGACTTGATATTTGGCATTCATGGATGTAGTCCTTAAGCAGATATTTCTAAGGATGTATCATGCGTGTCAAACAAAGGTAGTATGCTAAAGTTATGACCTCAGGAAATTGATGTACCAAGTTACCCAATGGGACCCACATTAAGGCGTTTCACCTCCTAGGGTTAGGTTTTTGGATGTGTAGGGTTTCCATTGTTTCTCAATAATATATAGGCCTTCAAGCCTCATTGTAACATAGAGTTTATAGGCATGTAGCCGCCACATCTCTTCTTAGAGATAAGCCACCAACACTCTAGCTAGTTTATTTCCATTCTGTATGTAAACAAGTTTCAGTCATTGATTAATGAAATGAAGTGTTATTTCCACTGCATATTTGTTTCTATGGTTATTTTTGTATTCTATTACATTCCTGCATAAATACGGATCATATGGATCATTCCATGATTGCAAAAAAGTTAGTTTGTGTTGGAGCAGATGGAGCATCAGTAATGCAAGCACAAAGGAATGGCCTTTGTGCTAGAATGCAACTCTCGGCTTCACCGTATATGCTCAGTATTCATTGTATGGCTCATAGGATAAATATTGCATTTAAAATAGTGAGCAACTTTTCATTGGTTTCAAAGGTAGAATACCTTGTACGTGAGGTTCATGCATACTTTTGTCGGAGTCTCAAACGATTTTTAGAGTTTAATTTTTTTTTGATGGTGTTACAAAAGGAAAAAACTATTAAAAGATGTTGATACAAGATGGATATCATTGAAGGGACCAACTGAAAGACTATTCAATGAATATGCATCCTTGGTAGGGGTGATGTATGAACATCGCTCAAGTGTAGAAAAAGCTCAAACCCTTCTATTTCTACTAACTGATATAGAGGCATTATTAACATTGGCTGGAATTCTTCCTATGCTTCATGAAATGAATAACCTTGTGAAGATGGCTCAGAGTCGCATGACGTATATTGTTGAATACAAAAGAGCAAGAAAATTAACATGTCTTGCATTGGATAATTTGTATATTAAGGAAGATTCTTTTACAGATTTAGCATTTACAAATTGGAGGAAGATAATCAATATAGAAAATGATGATTTTGTTTTGAAGTTTGATGAAAAAGGGATGCTATGTATGGCAGTTCATGGGCATATGGTTCCCTTTTATTATAATGAAAATATAGGAATATCCACCAAACAGTGCTCTATCTCAAGAGAACGATTTCACGATGTTGTAATTTCAGTGAGAGACAACTTGAAAGAAATTGAAAAATAACTATCATTGGATATAAGAGAACGGTTTCCTTGAGATGAATTATTGGAGGCCATGCCTATTGTACATATTGGGACCATAGTCAAAATGTAAAAATTTTAGAAGCTGACTTTATAAAGAAAATCAAGATTTTGCAGAGCCATTTTTGTCGAGAGTCTGAGATACAAGGAGAACATATTCAAGGTATTTTAGATAAAGAAAAAATGACAGATCAATCTCAATGCTTTGGTAAAACAATGTGGGACCAATTTTCTCCGTCGGATAGTAAAGAATATGGTGCAATTACAAGATTATGGACTAAGCTCAGTGGTAGCGAATTGCTACGGGAAAGAATGTCATGATATTTCAAATTAGCAGATTTATGTCAAACCATGATTTTGGGATCAGTGGAGGATGAGAGAATGTTTAGTGCACTGACATTCTTGAAGTCAAAGTTGAGGAACAAGCTTGATAAAAATGTGGATACATGCTTAAGATTATATGTAACAAAGTATGAGGCTGACAATTTTCCATATGAAAGAGCATTAGCTCTTTGCTGATCAGATCGTGAAAGAAGGGGAGAAAACAATATAACAAATATCTCTAATGAACTTGATGTGGAAAATGAGGACTAGAGCCAGAATGTCGAAAATGTCAAAAATGAGGACCAGGGCCAAAATGTGAATTGGAAATTGGATTTCACCTAAGATTGTATATGATCTAATACACATTAAGGACTCTTGAGTCATATTTTTGTCCAGATGTTCCATGTACCCTTGTTGGTGATCACCATATGTGAATTTGAGGTCCTGTTTTAGGTAAAAATAGATTCTACATTGTACTTTTTTGTTGTAACATCGATGATTTCAGCTACATTACCTTCATGCAGCTTATTTTAATATTGATGTTTTGATATTTACCTCTTACATTGTCTCTTTCTTGTATGTGACAGGAAGTGACAGTGGAATTTGAGAAAGCTAGGCCCAGGAGCTATCTCTTCACATAGATAGTGTCCTAACATTAAAGGATAAATAACTAATTTGACAACACTTTCACTAAGCAAGAATGAACTCATTCAAGTACATGAAACCATGTTGGTGTTTAACAAGAATATCTTGACAAATTTTTATGGTTTGTTTATTTCTTTTGTTTGAAGCATTTTGTCGCTTTTTGAAGTTTGTGTGTATTTTGGTTAAATATTGTGTAAGTCCCTTGAATGCTTATAGTTCTCATTTGATGCTTGATTTAGCCATTTGTTGTAGCTTGAACTAAGATTGGTTTTAATCGGTTTCCATTGATTCTGGGTTTGAGAAAAGATATTTTTATTACGTTTTAGTTGCATGAATTAATTGTCTTCACTTTTTTGAATCTCAATTCTATTATGTTGATTGTATATTTTCTTTGTAAATACTTATCATTATTCAAAAAAATAAATGAGCTCTACATAGCTAAGAAAAGAGAAAAATGGTCTATGCACTAGGTTCCTATGAATTGATTGTAGGATACCTATTGGCATGAGAGCAACATTCATCTAATGCAATAATCAATTGGCATAATTACAATGCATAATTGTATTAGCCTCCAGTGACAACTATTCTTCCAAAAGACTGTCATTATCAACCAAAGATATCGTGAGGTTGTTTGTACTTCATTGATGGTACTGATTCTCTATTGTTTAATTGATGTATATTGTTGAGGCTGTTGCTTTGCTTTTTTTGAGCTGGGTCATAGTCTTGATTGGGCTGCTAAACCTTACTGAACCTTACTAAACCTTCCTAGGCTGATATGTGACTGTATTGATGATTCTATGTTGGGTCGCGACATTTGTGACCTTGCTTGACCTTGTGGGCTATTGTAGATAGGGACGTGACTTTTTTGGATTCTATATATGTCTTGTGAACCTTGTGGGCTTCTAGATCTGAACCATGAACCAAGGATGATTTTAAGGAACCATACTTATTTAAAAGTGTATAAATTTTGGCGAATATTACCAATTCTTAAAACACCAACAATAAAATGATTGGCGATATTTTAAAAAAAAAATTTAATTTCCAAGGATTTTATATCGTTTATATAATAATTTGGAGATTTTTAGGGTGAAGAATTTTTACCCCATCAAAATTGGGCGAAATAGGGCTTCAAAAAATGCAAAATGGTGAATCTTTTTGGGGAGAGAAACATGGAAAAATAGCCCATTGGGCTAAAATTTGCCCCTAAAATTATCCTTGCCATGAACACTTGTTAAATTGTTAAACTCATCCCTGACTATGTAAAGGATGTTTTTATTAAGTTGTGATCATTGTGAGACCTCTAAGTTTGAACCATAAATTTCCTAAGGTCTATTCATCCTATTAGAAAGGGATGCAATTGTTTTAGGCCTGTTTGGAGTAGGCTATGACTGCTGGTTGTTTTGACATGTTGATATAGGTCTGTAATAATGAATTAGTAGCTTCATAATAGTGATATATCAGATTTGAAGCAATCCCAAACTGATGTGTTTTCATCCCTTACAAGAATGGAAATAATTGAGTAGTGTGTGTACTCATTCTCCAGCATGTGTTTTGTACAACTTCACCTTCCCTTCCCCTATCTTCTTAAAACATTTATAGCCATGCCTAGAGCCAAGTTCCAACAATTCCACCTTGATCCCAATTGTTCGGTAATGTGACTTGTGAGACAAGGAAGGTAAATGATTCGATTGCTTCCAATTGCTTCCATCATCATCATCCATGGATCTTGATTCTTCCTCTTCATCATGGTGAAGGTTATCATATATTTGTTAAATTATTGATCTTGGGGAAGATCAAAGTAGAGCACCTCTTATTTCTTCGGATACTTCTTCGTCTTCTAATAGGATCCTCTTTTGTGGTTATTGAATCCATCTGAGTTCACTGAGGCGTATATTATATCTAGGGGAGCCTCAAATTCCATGTCTTTAATGGTGACTATGGCTCCCTTTGGCCTATAAAAGTAATAGTATGCTGGGTCATCTAGAACTTCAGGAAGAGGAGCTAGGAACACTTGATTTGCCACTTGATTTTAATAGCAGCAAAGCATATTGGAAAGGAATCCTTTGCCCAAATGTAATTCTGGTATTTATGCTGGGGATATCGTATCTTAATGTTATAGAAATATCTGGATTCCCCTCAGATTATGTTGTTTGGATGGTTCTCCATAGTTGGAACTTGCCATTACATTGGTGATAGAAGGAGTTGGCATTCTTTGTATCACATTTAGAGTAAGATTTAGTGCCCTGCTTGATTTCCAACTCAACTAGATGAGGTAGTCATTATCCCATGACCCATACAGGAATATTTGACATGTGGGTTAGCTACTAGGCCTTAAACCATGCAAGCTTACTATGGAAGTTTATACTTTCTTCCACATATGTCCTGGAAGGAATTCTATCCTCCTCCCATAGTAGGATATTCTTCAGTATTGACACAATTTGCTTCTTTACAGATTATGGAAGATTATACTGTATTGCACTGTTGGCTTGGAAAGAATTATATCCTCCCATAGGAAGATAAATTTCTATCTGGACACATAGTTTGTTTCATTATCAGTCACATATTTGTGAACTTGTATGGCATGCATTCATGTATTCATGTCTTTTGTATTATTTGTGGAGTATCATTGGAAGCAAGGGTAGATTTAGTCAAAGGACCAACACCATTAGTTGCTGATACAAGTACATATTAAGCATAACTTGTAGCACCTATAGCATACTAAGTGCCTATAAAACACCTATAAGAAAAGTCATCGAAAATAGTATAGGTGGCATAAACTAGGGTTCTCTACATATTTCTAACTACTATTGGATCCAACAAATGTATAAGTTTTTGTTCAAGTGGTGGTAGGGGGGATGATTTTTTATGGGATTGAGACTTCCTAACCATTTGCTGGATGGACAGGCTGAATTTGTCTCTCATCTATTGTTCTCAGAGTCCCTATCCTCTCTGTTCCTCATTTTTGGTCTATCAGTTCAATTATTATGGAGTCCTAAAGAATGCCAAATAGAATCCGAACCCCAATTCATCGGCAGTCTAGTATCTTGTGCTTTTTCTTAGACTGTGTATTTCAATGACTCTCAAGGTCATCCCTGCTTCAATTATAAGGTATTCATCTATTATGATGGATCTGGATAGAAATGGAAGATAACCTACTTGTGATGTTGAGTTGGGACTTTTATAATTATATCTACATTGTGGCTCTACCATTGCATTGGGAAACTTATTAACAAATTCGTTATTTTTACTGATTGAAGAGGAGGGGTATTAATGTTTGAGTTGGGACTTTTTTAATTCTACCTACATTGTGGCTCTACCATTGTGTTGGGAAATTTATTGACGAATTTATTATTTTATTGATTGAAGAGGAGGGGTATTAATGTTGAACGAAATCCCAATAGAGGGATATGCCATTGAAGTGAGATAGTTTGCAACATCACATAGATAATAGCTACAAGTCAATATTGAGAATATATTTCATTACTGTAAAGAAAAAATAGATCCTTTGGAGAGCATTTTACTCATCACTTGGAACAATAAATATGCTTACATTCTTCTCAACATATCTTAGTCACTATCTTCTATATGCCGATGAGCAAGTTGTGCATGACCCATAGGGGATCAGTGTCTGTGGTGATAAAGGTGCCCTCCTTGGCCTCAAGTCCTTCCTTCTTGCACAAAGGATAAGGTCACATGCCCCAATTTTGCAAAAATAATTTTATATTATTTGAAGTTATTTGAGGACAATATGTTAAATTTTATGCTAAGTTGTAATTGATGACTCAGTAGAGTCAAGGATATTTAATGTAATTCTGAATATTTTATTTATAAATAAATAAAGGAGGAGACAACAGCTTAGAAGAGGTGTTAAAAGAGTGTTTACTAGTCAAATTGGTGGAGGAGACTGGGTGGAGAGAAAACTGACATGTGGCAGCATCCTCAAACCACTTCCAACTGTTGCAGGTGGAAACCTCCCTACATTTGGGGTCACGATTCCCGAAGAAAGTGAAATTAGAGCAGGTGGCTCAATTAATGAAAACTGACCCAAAATACCTAGGCAATCTTTATAAAAATTCCCATTGAAGAGAGCTGAGGCTACTCATTCCAGAGAAGTGATCATTCAAGTGAATGAATGTAATTCAGAGAAATTCAATGGAAGGGAATTGTGGAACGTTTTGAGGGGATAACTACTGATTGATCTAGTGTAGCTTTTAAGCTGAATGATCTTACTGCTGAGAGCAGAGTGTTTTACTGAGATATTGGACTAGTCTACTGTTTGCATTCTCCACTAGTTCTCAGCCAAGAAGACTAGGAACAGGCTCAAGGGTCATGAGGAAGCGTTGTTTGAGCGCTCTCTAGGAGATTGGTAGGGAGGAACGACCTTCTAATGCTGTTGTCGTCTTTCGTAAGCAGGTTCTACATTATTTTGTTTTACTGTGTTAGATAGATAAATCTGAGTCTGACTGTTATATGAATGTTAAATATTCAGTTTGTAAAATGTTAGAATCTAGTAGTCTCTTTAAATGATTGAAGAAATGTATTTGATTTAGAAAAGTAATGTGTTATAATGGAAATAATTTCTAGACTGTGCTTTTCCACACCTGGAAAACCAGGCCGTACTCCAGCACAGTTAGAATATCTTCAGTAAATGAAAGAAAATGATAAGAGATCGAATATAATAGATAGTGTTCCACATTTTGTAGATAGCAGAGTAATTTATTTTAGTATGTAAGTTATTATTAAAAGGAACAATGTTCTGAGAATTTATGTTTATTGTTTTAAAAATCTTATCTATGTAAAAATATTGGAAAAGAAATAGCAATACTACTATAGAGTTATAGTAAAGATTTATACTGATACAATAAAAATTATATGAGTTACAGTAAGTATCAAAAACAAGGGTTTGACCACACTTATATCTTTTAGCTTAAAACATATTATTTTACATATACTAGAATAGGATTATGTTACAAATACTATTAATGAAGAAATAATCAAAGTTCAGAGTTAATTTTTTTAAACATTACATAACTCTGAATCTTTACTAATTAACAGAGGAATAAACAAATGGAAATTTAAGTGTAAACAATAAATAGAATAAAGCTAAGAATTTACCTATTCCAAGAACAATTATTTTCCAAACAAGCTCTAAATCTATGTAAGTTTCACGTGAGGGTCTAAACCCTAGTTATATTTTCTTTCTATTTACAAAAGTATTCTTTAAAACAAAATAAGAAAATTAAACTAAGAATACTGTAAGTATGTACTAGACTGGGTATAGTCTTATATCAAGAACATATAGTATTTTGATAATCCTTTTATTTAAAAGAAAAGAAAAGATTTTAACAAAATAAATAATTCCAATACTATTATATCAACGAGAAAGAAATAACAGAAACCAACGCATAATTAAGAAATTTTAAGAATATATTTACATAAAGGTCCCTTAACAGTAAAACCTAATATTCTATCCTAACTCAAAAGCATAAACATATAAAAATTTACCTTACGGCTGAACTTACAGTCTTCACATTATCTTTATTTATTTACAAGAAAAATATTAAAACAAATAATTACCATTATTAACAGTCGAGGAAGGGAAGACTCGAATTACACAGAGTCATAATTTACAGGTTATAAAACTAATGTATAAACGAGATAGAGCTCGAACTTTAAAATCCTTTTTAAACCAAATGTATTAATCTGTTAGGTTGAAAGGATTAAGACATAAAAAATTTACTTCATCCAGCTCAGGGGCAATGTACCCAGCATTGTGGCGAGGGTTCGAAAGGTAAAAATAACAATCAAACTATAAAACTTCATTACTGTAATAACTTTTATAAAACAATGTATATTTTATTAAAGTATTCAAAACAGAGAACCATTAAAACCATGAAGACAAAAAAACCTCCACATATTAAGAAACAGAGTTTATCATTACTTAGCCATCAGGCTATAAACCTGTCAGAAAGTCGAGAACAGTGAAATACAAGTCACTGCATCGAAGCTGGAATCACCCTGCTACAGGAAAGGGTTTTTAACAAAAAAAAAATACTAAATAACAACTGAGCTAAGTATTTTTAACACCGAAGGAACCGAGGTCGTATTTCTTCTCAAACTGAAACCCTTTTTCCCTAATCTATACAAGCAATGAGTTTCCACATTGTAACCGGGGCTTACCCGTAGGTATTGATGTATATCCAAACATGAAGAGGGTTCTTCCAAGTGTAAGAGCGAACTGCAACCTACAAGCAAACCCTGTGTTATATTTAGAAAATGACTATTCTATAAATAAAACTGTAACTGGAAATTTATAAAAATTATAAAATAAACTCTTTACCTGAAGATGAAATATTTGGGAGCCGAGGAGGATTTGAGCCCACACCACAAGTAGCACAACCCTTGTGCTCACTAGTGACAAAGGTGATTGGGCTCATAATACATCTACACCGATGACTGGAGCAGGAGTAAGCTTTAGCAATGGCCACAAAAGGAAACAACACTAAAAACTACTGATAGAGAACAACTACACGCACAACAAAGTATTGCACGCAGAAGGAAAAACCAAGTGCAAGCTGTCAGTCTTGAAAACCACACACTAGAGTGACAACACCTTTCTACATACAGACAATGGAGCTGGAGATGAGCACAAGCGAGCCGTCATGGCCGCCGTCAACCAGAGAGTGCAAAGACCAAAACCCTCGACGAAGAATGAGAAGTAGGGTTACGTGGTGAGATTTTAAGTTATGCAATGCATGGTGGTGAATGTTCCACATGCCCACTAAATTATTCAGTCCAAAATGGGTCAAATGATATAGTTGTCACTGCAATTGTCGAGACAACAAATTATTGTCAATAATTTAAACAATGACTATAATGATAATGTAATCTACAAAGTCAAAATGTATCATTTCATTGATAAATCATAAAATCAAGCTATGATAAAGAACGATGTTTATATGGTATTGGTAAACCTTATATTATCAATCTTGGAATCTTCATTGGTAATGAACCAAAACATATATTGCATCGATATATTTGTTTATAGAGGTCTTATAATCCATCTTAGTAAAACATGTTATGAAGAGATCAATAGTATAGTAAAATTTGTTGAACATGAGTTGATAGTAACACTAATAACCATGTCTTTTTATAACCATAAACGATGCATGTCTATGCTCTTAGAACTAGTTTATGCAAACACTAGTGGATAAGAAGCTAGTTTATAAATCATTATTGTGTAAATGAAATTAAATAGTATCTACACCCTAGAACAACTCTTTCTTTTGAATGTAGTCTATAGTACTAAGAGTAAGATAAACTTCTTGAAAGTACATGATCATTTGGTCTCCATAAGATACCAAAACTCTAAACGAATCAAACCAACGTTAAATTAGACTTGGTAGTAAAGAATAGTACAACTATTCAAGAATAAATATAGTATCACTTGTTATTATAAATAATATGATAATGTAATTTCGTCACATTACTTATGTCATGAATAAATTTGGAAGATAGAAACCACAACTTGACGACATTTGTGCAAATGATCATTTATAAATATAGTATAATAATAAGATTTTAATTTTCCTCTACTGAAGCTCAATTAAAAGTAGAGCTGAGGGTTCTTTTGTAAACTTGTTCTTGAAATGCCTTAGGTCTATCTCCATACTGAATCAATGTTCTAAATTTTAGAAATAACAACAGTAGGAAACACTTATTTAAGTAAGAGTGTTGATATACTAAATCATAAGCTCTATGAAGAATTGGTAAATAGCTTAGTGTATAGATGAAAAGAAGATTTATCTAAAGTAGCAGTCAATCTGATAAAAGACAATCAGTAGGGAAAAGTTATTGATCTTTACGACATGAAGTTAAAATACTATATTAGTTGCAAAACAAGTAAAGGAAAGATACTTTACCTCGTAGTACCCTTGAATTCTATTAAGCAAACTTTTACTCTAGTAGTATATTTATGTTAAAGAAATATATCTGGATTAACGCCTTAATAAACTCTTACTGGTTCAAAATTTACCTATCAAGCCTATAAGATCCAGAAAATCCAGCTAAGTTAGCAATCGCTAAGTAAGCCCCAGTTAGAACGTAAGTTCTCACCTACTTGACAAAATCAATTCATTAGTAAACTAGAAGTAAATGAATGCAGATCATACACTTAACATATAAAAATATAATGTGTATTAGTTCTTATATGTTTGAAGTCAATTATTATTATGTTAACTGTCTCATTATTTCCTAGCCGTTAGTGGTTATCAAACTGCGACTCTAGACAATTTATGTTACATAATTTTTTTTTTAATTTTTGTGAAAATTTGGGGTTATGACATGTGGTATCAGAGCACAAGGTTCAAACACTAGGCCTTGATGAAGCCCAACTTGCTTTTATAGAATAGTGATTAAATTATTTTGCTTATGTTATTTTCTTTTAAATGTTATTCAATAGAGAAATTGTTTTTGAAGTTTAACAACAGGTATGGAAATGCTAGAGGAATATGCGGAAGAGGAATATCCATTTACTGAACAAGAAAACTTACTAAGAGACCCTATACAAGAAGACCTAACCACTAATTCCTCATAACTGTTACAAACAATAAAAGACTTAAAATTTGAAATGGAATCTGTTAAATGAGAGAATGAAAGGATTCTGAGGGCTTAGGAGGAGCTGGATCAGATCCTAACAGAAAAATTTCAAACTAAGAGAAGGAGAAAAAGAGTTGATTCAAAAGATACAAGTCATGAACATAAATATAAAAATATTAAATAGACTTAAAATGACAGCAGCTCATCTTCAGAGGTATTTGGTGATCAACGTATTTTTCATTCCACGAGTGATAGTAGTGATGAGAACCATTATACTAAAAAGAGAAAATATAAACCCTATGAGAAAATTTCTAGAGAGTTTTAAAAGATTAAACCACCAACATTCAATGGAGAGACTGAAAAGGGGGAGGAAGCGGAATCCTGGTTATCTGGGATGATGAAGTACTTCCAAATTTATAACTATTCTAACCAATTGAAGGCTAGAATGGATATCTACAATCTTTCAGGGAAGGCTGATATATGGTGGCAAGACTTGAAGAGAGTGAAGGCAATAAAATATAAGAACGTAAATTGGAGTACCTTTAAGAGGTACATTAAAAAGAAATTTCTGTTTGAGCAGTACTATGAAGAGAGAGAAAAATAATTCTATGAGCTGAAATTAGGATCAATGAATATGAAAGATCTGAACAACAAGTTTTTAAGTGTGCTAAGGTATGTGCCATACCTCGTAGATGAAAAAAAAAAGGTACAGTGATTCCTCAGCTGTCTACCTTATCATATTAAGGATAGGATTGAGTATGACAATCCAAAAAATCTGGAAGAAGCTATAAGGAAAGCCAATTTATGTTATGAACAGAATTGGAAGAAGGAGAGCATGGCCAACTGGAAGGCCAAGAAGAATAACAACCATTATGATCAAAAGAATAAAGAATTTGTGCCCAACTGGAATTCTAAAAACAATAAGGAAATAAATTTTTCTAACAAGAATTCCAAGGGAATAAGATTAATTCACCAAGCAATCAGAACAATTCAAAGGGTAAAGAATATGCTAATAACAATGGCAATTACACAAAGAACTTTGAGCGCAAAGAACCTATAAAGTGCTGGGAGTGTAATGGCCCACATTATGCCCCAGTCTTTCCAAATCGGAAAAAGAGTGTCATTAATATTCATACCATACAGGAGGAAATGATAGTCAAAGATTTAGCAAGGACTATGCCTAGAATCAATACATCATTGGAGAATCGACAAGCAAAATATCAAACTTCCATGGTGGAAGTAGAAGGTATGATAAACCAAACCCCTATAGCTATTTTAATTGATCCAGGAGCTAGTCTCAGTTACATTTCACCTAAAATGATAGAACAATGTAAGTTTCCTGTTGAAAAATTTGAAAATTCTTGGTTGGTTCAGTTAGCCACTAGTGCAAAATGGAAGGTAACTTGTTTTGTAAAAGAATGTGCAGTAGTTATGGATCAATTTGAAACTATTGTAAAGCTTAATGTATTAACTCTTGGTTCTTATGACTTACTAATCGGTATGGATTGGTTAGAACAACATAGGGTGGTTTTAAATTGTTATGAGAAAACCCTTACGTGTATAAATAATGATGGAAAACCAATAAGTGTAAAGGGAATCCCTAGAAAAACTACCATAAGGAAGATTTATTCTCTGCAGCTTAAGTGGGATGTTAGGAAGGGTTGTAAAGATTACGTGGTAACAATAACTGATGAGGAGAATTTAAATAAGACAAACAAATTAAAATCGGAAGACATATCAGTTTTAAGAGAATATGTTGATGTATTTTTGAAAGAAATTATGGGACTACCTCCGAAAAGGGAACTAGATTTTACCATTGAGCTGGTACCTGGTGCAGTACCCAGATCAAAGGCCCCTTATGAAATGAACATATTTGAGCTTAATGAATTAAAGTCACAATTAAAATAACTTATTGAAAAAAGGTATATTCGACCTAGTGTGTCTCCCTTGGGGGCACCTGTCATCTTCGTTAAGAAAAAGGATGGAACCATGTGAGTTTGCATAGATTACCATCAGTTGAATAAGATGACTATTAAAAATAGATACCCGTTGCGTCGCATAGATGATCTATTTGATCAACTACGTGGAGCCACGGTGTTCTCAAAAATTGATTTAAGGTCTGGATATCATCAGGTTAGGATTAAAGATGAAGACATCTTTAAAACAGTTTTTAGAACTCGATATGGCCATTACGATTTTGTCTCCATGCCATTCGGGCTTACTAATGCCCTAGCTATTTTTATGTGTTTAATGAACAGCGTTATGCATAAGTATCTAGATAATTTTGTGGTCATGTTTATCGATGACATATTAATCTATTCAAAAATTGAAGAATAACATAAAGAACATTTAAAAACTGTTTTGCAAGAGTTACAAGATCATCAAATCTTCGCAAAGTTTAGTAAATACGATTTCTTAAAGGATAAGATTCAGTACTTAGGTCATGTGGTGACTAAGGAAGGGATTTCAGTGGATCCCAAAAAGATAAAGGCGATTGAAGACTGGACGGTTTCTAAGGATGTAATTGAAGTTCAATCCTTCATGGGAATTACTGGTTATTACCGAAGGTTCATTGAAGGTTTTTCGAGAATCATGAATCCGATAACTTCTTTGCAGAAGAAAGGAAAGAAACTTGATTGGAACCAGAAATGCGAGGATAGATTTAAAAAGTTAAAAACTTTATTAACTAGCGCACCTATTTTAAGAATAGCTGATCCAAATAAAGAATTTGTAGTCTACACTGACGCCTGAAATGATGGTTTAGGCGGTGTTCTAACTCAAGAAGGGAAAGTTATTTCCTATGAGTCAAGGAAATTAAAAATTCATGAAAATAATTATGCAACTTATGATCTAGAATTAGCTGCTGTTATACATGCTCTAAAGATGTGGTGTCATCACCTAATTGGCAAAAAAATTATTCTAATGACTAATAATACAAGACTAAAATGTCTATTAGATAAGCCTAATCTAAATTCTAGATAAGCTAGGTGGATAGCTCTCCTAAGTGAGTATGATTTCAAAATTCAGCACATTAAAGGGAAAGAAAATAAAGTTGTTGATGCATTAAGTAGGAATGCAAGGCTGAACTTCACAGCAATTATCAACACTTATACAATAGATTTATATGAACAACTTAAAGCGGGGATAGAACAAGATGAAATTTACCAAAACTTACAAGATAAAATGAAAGAAAATCCAACAGAAAGGTTAAGTAAAGGGTATAGTTTGAATGCAAAATAATTTTTACTGTATAAAGACCGAATGTATGTACCTAATGTACCTAAATTTAAGTTATTGTTTTTGGACGAAATCCATAAAACTCCATACTCAGGTCATCTAGGCTATCAAAAGACTATAACTATGTTAAGAAAAGAATATTTTTGGCCAAACATGAAGACTGAGCTGGCAGAGTACATTGCTAGGTGTTTTGAATGTTAGCAGGTGAAAATTGAACATCAACACCCAACTGGATTAATTCAGTCATTGCCCATTCCTAGCTCGAAATGGGAGATAATTAGTCTCGATTTTGTTACTGGACTGCCTAAAAATCAAAATTTAAATGATTCTATCATGGTAGTGGTCGATAAGTTAAGTAAACCAGCCCACTTTATACTTGTTAAAACTACGTATAAAGCTGCAAACATAGTTGATATCTTTCTAAAGCAAATTTTTTGATTGCATGGAATACCAAAAGTTATAATCTTGGATAGAGATCCTAAATTTACAGGTAACTTTTGGAAATCTCTGTTTAAAGGATTAAACACTACGCTAAATTTTAGTACTTCATTCCATCCTCAAATAGATGGACAGACCGAAATATTAAACCAAGTACTGAAAGATTTATTAAGAATGTATGTGAAAGACCAACTAGGTAAATGGGAGGATTATTTGCATCTGGTAGAATTTGCTTATAATAATAATTATCAAGCGTCAGCTAGATTTAGTCCTTTCGAAATATTGTATGGAAGGAAATGTAATACTCCTATCTCTTGGAGTAATCTGGTGAATAGATTAGTATGAGGTCCTGAACTATTAAAGGAAATGGAAGAAATTATTAAGCAGGTACAAAGTAATCTGAAAATTGCGCAGGATCGACAGAAAAGTCAAGAAGACCTTAAAAGAACTCCAAAGGATTTCCAGGTAGGTGAACATGTGTTCATCAAGGTGAGGCCCAAAAATATCTCTCTGAGATTGGGTAGTTGTGAAAAACTAGCACCTCGTTACTGTGGTCCATTCGAAATATTGTCTAGGATTGGGCAAGTAGCTTATTAATTAGCATTACCACCAAATTTAAGAGTACATAATTTTTTTCACATTTCTGTATTAAAGAAACATGTTCATGATGCTACTCATGTTGTTAACTGGAATGATGTACAGGTGGAACTAGAAGGAGCTTTTCTGGTTGAATCAGACTGTATCCTTAGGCGGAGGGAGATCACACATCGGAACCGCACCATTGGTCAGGTGAAGGTGAAATGGAAGCACCTTAGTCCAGAGGAAGCCACATGGGAATATGAAAATAATATGTGGGATTCATATTGAAATTTTGTTCTAGGGAAATTTTGAGGACGAAGAATAAATAACGTTAAGGACGATGTTATACTTTAAGGGGGTGTGTATGTCACATGCCCCAATTTTGATAAAATAATTTTATATTATTTGATGTTATTTGAGGACAATATGTTAAATTTTATGCTAAGTTGTAATTGATGACTCAACAGAGTCAAGGATATTTAATGTAATTCTGAATATTTTATTTATAAATAAATAAAGTAGGAGACAACAGCTTAGGAGAGTTATTAAAAGAGTGTTTACTGGTCAAATTGGTGGAGGATATTGGGTGGAGAGAAAACTAACATGTGGCGGCATCCTCAAACCACTTCCAACTGTTGCAGGTGGCAACCTCCTTACATTTGGGGTCATGATTCCCCAAGAAAGTGAAATTAGAGAAGGTGTCTCTATTAATGAAAACTGACCCAAAAGACCTAGGCAATATTTATAAAAATTCCCATTGAAGAGAGCTGAGGCTGCTCATTCCAGACAAGTGATCATTCAGGTGAATGAATGTACTTCAGATAAATTCAATGGAAGGGAATTGTGGAAAGTTTTGAGGGGATAATTGTTGATTGATCCAGTGTACCTTTTAATTTGAATGATCTTACTACTGAGAGGAGAGTGTTTTACTGAGATATTGGACTAGTCTACTGTTTACATTCTCCACCAGTTCTCAGCCAAGAAGAATAGGAACAGTCTCGGGGGTCCTGAGGAAGTGTTGTTTGAGCACTCTCCAGGAGATTGGTAGAGAGGAACGACCTCCTAAAGGTGTTGTCATCTGTCCTAAACAGGTTCTCCATTATTTTGTTTTACTGTGTTAGATAGATAAATCTGAGTCTGACTGTTGTATGAATGTTAAATATTAAGTTTGTAAAATGTTACAATCTAGTAGTCTCTTTAAATGATTGAATAAATGTATTTGATTTATAAAAGTAATGTGTTAGAATGGAAATAATTTCTAGACTGTGTTTTTCCACACCTGGAAAACCAGGCCATACTCCAGAATGGTTAGAATATCTTAAGGAGATGAAAGAAAATGATAAGAGATCGAAGATAGTATATATGGTTCTGCATTTTGTAGATAATAGAGTAATTTATTTCAGTATGTAAGTTATTATTAAAAGGAACAATGTTCTGAGTATTTATGTTTATTGTTTTAACAAGCTTATCTATGTAAAATTATTGGAAAAGAAATAGCAGTACTATAATAGAGTTATACTAAAGATTTATATTGATACAATAAAAATTATATGAACTACATCAAGTATCTAAAACAAGGGTTTAACCACACTTATATCTTTTAGCTTAAAACATATTATAAAAGTTCAGAGTTAATGTTTTTAAACATTACATAACTATGAATCTTTACTAATTAATAGAGTAATAAACAAATGGAAATTTAAGTGTAAATAGTAAATCGAATGAAGCTAAGAATTTACCTATTCAAGAATAATTATTTTCCAAACAAGCTCTAAATCTATGTAAGTTTAACCTGAGGGTCTAAACCCTAGTTCTATTTTCTTTCTTTTTGTGAAAGTATTCTTTAAAATAGAATAAGCAAAGTAAACTACGAATACCATAAGTATGTACTAGACTGGGAACAGTCTTATATCAAGAACATATAGTATTTTGATAAGCCTTTTATTTAAAAGAAAAGAAAACATTTTAACAAAATAAATAATTCCAATACTATTATAACAACGCGAAAGAAGTAACAGAAACCAAGACATAATTAAGAAATTTTAAGAATATATTTACATAAGGGTCCCTTTACAGTAAACCCTAATATTCGATCCTAACTGAAAAGCATAAAAATATAAAAATTTACCTTACGACTTAACTTACAGTCTTCACATTATCTTTATTTATTTACAAGAAAAATACTAAAACGAATAATTACCATTATTAACAGTCAAGGAAGGGAAGACTCAAATTACACATAGTCATAATTTACAGGTTATAGAACTAATGTATAAATGAGACAGAGCTCGAAGTTTAAAATCCTTTTTAAACCAAATGTATTACTCTGTCAGGCCAAAAGGCTTAAGACATAACAAATTTACTTCACCCAACTCAGGGCCGGTGCACCTAGCATCGTGGAGAGGGTTCGAAAGGTAAAACTAACAATCAACCTATAAAACTTCATTACTGTAATAACTTTAATAAAACAATGTATATTTTATTAATGTATTCGAAACAGAGAACCATTAAAACCATGAAGACAGGAGAACCTCCACATATTAAGAAACGTAGTTTATCATTACTTAGACATAAGGCTGTAAACCTGTCAATAAGTCGAGAACGGTGAAATATAAGTCACGACATCGAACCCAGAATCACCTTGCTATAGGAAAGGTTTTTTAACAAAAAAAAATACTAAATAACAACCAAGCTAAGCATTTTCAACACCGAAGGAACCGAGGTTGTATTTCTTCTCCAACTGAAACCCTTTTTCCCTAATCTGTACAAGAAGGGAGTTGCCACATTGTAACCGAGGCTTACCCGTAGGTCTTGTTGTATATCCAAACATGGAGAGGGTTCTTCCAAGCATAAGAGTGAACTGCAACCTGCAAGCAAACCCGGGGTTATAGTTAGAAAATGACTATTCTATAAATAAAACTGTAACTAGAAAATTATAACAATTATAAAATATACTCTTTACTTGAAGGTGAAATATTTGGGAGCTGAGTAGGATTTGATCCCACACCACGAGTAGCACAACTCTCATGCTCACTAGTGACAAAGGGGACAGGGCTCACAATACATCTACACCAACAACTGGAGCAGAAGTAAGCTTTAGCAATGGCTAAAAAAGGAAACAGCACTAAAAACTACTAATAGAGAACAACTACACACACAACAAAGTATTGCATGCTGAAGGAAAAACAAGGTGCGAGTTGTGAGTCTTGAAAACCACACACTAGAGTGGCAACATATTCTACACATAGACAATGGAGTTGGAGACGAGCACAAGCAAGCCCTCATGGCCGTCGTAAACTGGACAGTGCAAAGACCAAAACCCTCTACTAAGAATGAAAAGTAGGGTTACGTGGTGAGATTTTAAGTTATGCAATGCATGGTGGTGAATGTTCCACGTGCCCACTAAATTATTCAGTCCAAAATGGGTCGAATGATATAGTTGTCACTGCAATTGTTGGGACAACGAATTATTGTTAATAATTTAAACAATGATGATAATCATAATGTAATCTACAAAGTCAAAACCTATCATTTCATTGATAAATCATAAAATCAAGCTATGATAAAGAACAAGGTTTATATGGTATTGGTAAAACTTATATTATCAATCTTGGAATCTTCATTGGTAATGAAGCAAAACATATATTGCATCGCTATCCTTGTTTATAGAGATCTTATAATCCATCTTAGTAAAACATGTTATGAAGAGATCAATAGTACAATAAAAGTTGTTGAACGTGAGTTGATAGTACCACTAATAACCATGTCTTTTTATAACCATAAACGATGCATGTCTATGTTATTAGAACTAGTTTATGCAAACACTAGTAGATAAGAAGCTAGTTTATAAATCATTATTGTGTAATTGAAAGTAAATACTATTTACACCCTAGAACAACTCTTTCTTTTGAATGTAGTCTATAGTATTAAGAGTAAGATAGAATTCTTGAAAGTACATGATCATTTGGTCTCCATAAGGTACCAAAACTCTAAACGAATCAAACCAAGGCTAATTTAGACTTGGTAGTAAAGAATAGTAAAACTATTCAAGAATAAATATAGTTTCACTTGTTATTATAAATAATATGATAATGTAATTTCATCACATTACTTATGTCATGAAGAAATTTGGAAGATAGAAATCACAACTTGAAGACATTTCTGCAAATGATCATTTATAAATATAGTATAATAATAAGTTGTAAAATTTCCTCTACTGAAGCTCAATTAAAAGTAGAGCTGGGGGTTCTTTTGTAAACTTGTTCTTGAAAGGCCTTAGGTCTATCTCCATACTGAAGCAATTTTTTTAATTTTAGAAATAACAACAACATGAAACTCTTATTTCAGTAAGAGTGTTGATATACTAAATCATAATCTCTATGAAGAACTCGTAAATAAGTTAGTGTATAGATGAAAATAATATTTATCTAAAGTAGCAGTCAATCTGATGAAATACCATCAGTAGGGAAAAGTTATTGATCTTTACGACATGAATTTAAAATACTATCTTAGTTGCGAAACAAGTGAAGGAAAGATACTTTACCTCGTAGTACCCTTGAATTCTATTAAGCAAACTTTTACTCTAGCAATATATTTATGCTAAAGACATATATCTAGATTAATGCCTTATAAACTCTTACTGGTTCAAAATTTAGCTGTGAATCCTGTAAGATCCAGAAAATCCAGCTAAGTTAGTAATCGCTAAGTAAGCCCCAGTTAGAATGTAACTTCTCACCTACTTGACAAAATCAGTTCGTCAGTAAACTAGAAGTAAATGAATGCAGATCATACACTTAACATATCAAAAATTAATGTGTATTAGTTCTTATATGTTTGAAGTCAATTATTATTATGCTAACTATCTCATTATCCGCTAGTTGTTAGTGGTTATCAAACTGCGACTCTAGACAATTTATGTTACATAAAAAAAAATTAATTTTTGTGAAAATTTGGGGTTATGACATGTGGTATTAGAGCACAAGGTTCAAACACTAGGCCTTGATGAAGCCCAACTTGCTTTTATAAAATAGTGAATTTAAATTATTTTGCTGATGTTATTTTCTTTTAAATGTTATTCAATAGAGAAATTGTTTTTGAAGTTTAACAATAGGTATGGAAAGGCTGGAGGAATATAAGGAAGAGGAATCTCCATTTACTGAACAAGAAAACTTACCAAGAGACCCTATACAAGAAGACCTAACCACTAATTCCTCATAATTGTTACAAACAGTAAAAGACCTAAAATCTGAAATGGAATCTGTTAAACAAGAGAATGAAAGGATTCTGAGGGCTTAGGAGGAGCCGAATCAGATCCTAATAGAAAATTTTCAAACTAAGGGAAGGGGGAAAAGAGCTGATTCAGAAGATATAAGTCATCAACATAAATATAAAAAGAGTAAACAAACTAAAAATGAAAGCAACTCGTCTTCAGAGGTATTTGGTGATCAACGTAATTTTCATTCCACTAGTGATAGTAGTGATGAGAACCATTATAATAAAAAGAGAAAATATAAACCCTACGAGGAAATTTCTGGAGAGTTTAAAAAGATCAAACCAACAACATTCAATGGAGAGACTGAGAAGGGGGAGGAAGCAGAATCCTAGTTATCTGGGATGAAGAAGTACTTCCAGATTTATAACTATTCTAACCAATTAAAGGCTAGAATGGATATCTACAATCTTTCAGGGAAGGCTGATATATGGTGGCAATACTTGAAGAGAGTGAAGGGAATAAAAGATAAGAACGTAAATTGGAGTACCTTTAATAGGTACTTTAAAAAGAAATTTTTGTCTGAGTAGTACTATGAAGAGAGAGAAAAATAATTCTATGAGATTAAATTAGGATCAATGACTATGAAAGATATGAACAACAAGTTTTTAAGTCTGCTTAGGTATGTGCCATACCTTGTAGACGAAAAACCAAAGGTACAGCGATTCCTCATTTTTCTACCTTATCATATTAAGGATTGGATTGAGTATGACAATCCAAAAACTTTGGAAGAAGCTATGAGGAAAGACAATTTCTGTTATGAACAGAATCGGAAGAAGGAGAGCATGGCCAACTGGAAGGCCAAGAAGAATAACAACCATTATGATAAAAAGAGGAAAGAATTTGTGCCCAATCGAGATTCTAAAAACAATAAGGCCAAAAATTTTGCTAACAAGAATTTTTGAGGGAATAAGAATAATTCACCAAGCAATCAGAATAATTCAAAGGGTAAAGAATCTACTAATAACCATGGTAATTACACAAAGAACTTTGAACGCAAAGAACCTATAAAGTGCTAGGAGTGTAATGGCCCACATTATGCCTCAGTATGTGCTAATAAAAAAAAGAGTGTCAGTAATATTCATACCATACATGAGGAAATGACTGTTGGATATTTAGCAAGGACTATGCCTAGAATCAATGTAGCCTTGGAGAATCGACAAGCAGAATATCAAACTTCCATGGTGGAAGTAGAAGGTATGATAAACCAAACCCCTATAGATATTTTAATTGATTCAGGATCTAGTCTCAGTTATATTTAACCTAAAATGGTAGGACAATATAAGTTGCATGTTGAAAAATTTGAAAATTCTTGGTTGGTTCAGTTCGCCACTGGTGCAAAAAGGAAGGTAACTTGTTTTGTAAAAGAATGTGCAGTAGTTATGGATCAATTTGAAACTATTGTAAAGATTAATGTATTACTTCTTGGTTCTTATGACTTACTAATCGGTATGGATTGGTTAGAACAACATAGGGCGATTTTAAATTGTTATGATAAAACCATTACGTGTATAAATAATGATGGAAAATCAATAAGTGTAAAGGGAATCCATAGAAAAACTACCATAAGGAAGATTTTTTCTCTGTAGCTTAAGTGGGCTATTAGGAAGGGTTGTAAAGCTTATGTAGTAACAATAATTGATGAGGTGAATCTAAATAAGATAGACAAATTAAAATTAGAAGACATACCGGTTTTAAGAGAATATGTTGATGTATTTCTAGAAGAAATTCTGGGAGTACCTCCGAAAAGGGAACTAGATTTTACCATTGAGCTAGTACCTGGTGCATTACCCAGCTCAAAGGACCCTTATCAAATGAAAATACTTGAACTTAATGAATTAAAGTCACAATTAAAAGAACTTATTGACAAAAAGTATATTCGACCTAGTGTGTCTCCCTTGGGGGCACCTGTCATCTTCGTTAAGAAAAAGGACGAAACCATGTGACTTTGCATAGATTACCGTCAATTGAATAAAATGACTATTAAAAATAGATACCCATTGCCTCACATAGATGATCTATTTGATCAACTACGTGGAGCCAAGGTGTTCTTGAAAATCGATTTAAGGTCTGGATATCATCAAGTTAGGATTAAAGATGAAGACATCTTTAAAACAACTTTTAGAACTCGATATGGCCACTATGATATTGTCATCATGCCATTCGGGCTTACTAATGCCCCAGCTGTTTTTATGTGTTTAATGAAAAACGTTATGCATAAGTATCAAGATAGGTTTGTGGTCATTTTTATTGACAACATATTAATCTATTCAAAAACTGAAGAAGAACATAAAGAACATTTAAAAATTGTTTTGCAAGAGTTACGAGATCATTAACTCCTTACAAAGTTTAGTAAATGCGATTTATTTAAGGATAAGATTCAGTACTTAGGTCATGTGGTCACTAAGGAAGGGATTTCGGTGGATCCCGAAAAGATAAAGGTGATCGAAGATTGGCCGGTTCCTAAGCATGTAATTGATGATCGATCCTTCATGGGAATTACTGGTTATTACCGAAGGTTCATTTAAGGTTTTTTGAGAATCACGAATATGATAACTTCTTTGTAGAATAAAGGAAAGAAATTTGATTGGAACTAGAAAAGCAAGGATAGATTTAAAAATTTAAAAACTTTATTAACCAGCACACCTATTTTAAGAATAGCTTATCCAAATAAAGAATTTGTAGTGTGCACTAACGCCTGCAATGAAGGTTTAGGTGGTGCTCTGACTCAAGAAGGGCATGTTATTTCCTATGAGTCAAGGAAATTAAAAATTCATGAAACAAATTATGAAACTTATGATCTAGAATTAGCTGTTGTTATACATGCTCTAAAGATGTGGTGTCATCACCTAATTGGCAAAACATTTATTCTAATGACTAATAATACAAGACTAAAATATATGTTAGATCAACCTAATCTAAATGCTAGATATGTTAGGTGGCTAGCTTTCCTAAGTGAGTATGATTTAGAAATTCAGCACATTAAAGGGAAAGAAAATAAAGTTGTTGATGCATTATGTAGGAATGCAAGGCTGAACTTCACAGCAGTTATCAGCACTTATACAATAGATTTAGATGAACAGCTTAAAGCAGGGATAGAACAATATGAAATTTACCAAAAATTACAAGCTAAAACAAAAGAATATCCAACATAAAGCTTAAGTAAAGTGTACAGTTTGAATGCAAAAGAATTTATACTATATAAAGATCGAATGTATGTACCTAATTGTTCATTTTTCAACATTTTTCTAGCATATCATTAGGATCTTTAACTGAGAGAATAACAAGCACAACAATTAAACACAAGAGACAATGAACACAGTGTTTTTCTTCAGGGAAACCATAAATGGAGAAAAACACGCAACTTCCTCTGAGATATAAATGGAGAAAAACCCAAAAACAGTAAGACAATCTCCTGACAGCAGCAAGCCCTTTCCTCTAGCCCCAGTGTCTTTCTCTTCCTCAACTATGCACTACACTTGAGTGTGTATGAGTTGTTTGTTAAATATAGAGTCCAACTCTCTATTTATACTAATCCCAACATGACTAAAACCCTACCAGGGCTGACCTCTACTAGGAGAGTCTAATAACCCTAGTGCCTCATAACTGCAGGGACATTAACCCTTAGACAATCAAATGGTTACGCACTATGAATTGACATGACTTGTTTGCATTATTGATTCACCTGATCGAAACATCGGGGCATGACAACATGACTTAATTACATTATAGATACATCCTGGAATAAACATCGGGTTACAATACATAAGACACATAGATGAATACATTTTTAAGTTACAAATACATCAACACTCCCTCTTAACTAGGAAGGTATTCTTTCGACACAATTTTCAGCACTGGTCTTCTTCTCTGGATCATCTGCATCTTCAAGTATTCTTAGTCTTCAAGTCATCTTCATCTTCAAGTCATATTAGTATTCAAGTCATATTCTTCTTTGGATCTAGATCATCTCTCGATCTGGATCATCTTTGGACATCATCACTAGATCTAGATCTTCCCTTGATATAGATCATATTTGGAGCATCATCCTTGGATCTAGATCTTCCCTCGATATGGATCATCTCTGCTGGATCATCAATACTGAATCTTCAATGGTGGTATCTCATGATTCTTCTCGTTATAGGAAGTTCTCCAGAGCTAACCCTTTTTCATGTTGGATGTAGGCCTAGCCATCATGTAGGTCTTCGCCTAGCACTTACATCTGATCATGTAGGAACTAACCTATAATCATATTAGAAAGGCACGCCAAACACTCACATCTGACCATGTGGGAACCAATCCCACAACCCTGTCAGAAAGGCCCAGCACTCACATCTGGCACATACAAGGAAGCAATCCAACATGTATGTTCAGAAAGGCTCTACACTTATATCTAGCACATACGAGGAACCAATCCAACATGTATGTCCAGAAAGGATCTGCACTTACATCTGGCACATGTGAGGAACCAATACAACATGCACATCCAGAAGGGCCCTACACTTACATCTGACACATGCAAGGAACCAATCCAACATGCATGTTCAGAAGGGCATGCACTCACATTTGACCTGGTAGGAACCAAATCCTACACCCTCGGTAGAATGGTCCCCAGTCCCAGACTGAGCTACCTGGTAACTGATCAGGTGCCTCCATTCCTAGAATGGCAATCAGTACACATATCTGACATAGATTGAACCAATCCTCTCACCGTGACAGAATGGCTCAGCCCTTACATCTAACCATGGAAGGAACCAATCCTCTCACCATGTTAGAATGGCTATGGGACTCATCACTTTCCCTTGGAGGAAATATCAATTTAGAGAACACCAAGATTCTCCTTGAAGTACTCGAACTTCACCCTAGCCAATGGCTTCATCAACACATCAGCTATTTGTTCCTCTGTCACAACATACTGGAGCTTCACTACTCCCCTCTGCACCATATCCCTGATATAGTGATACTTGATCTTGATATACTTCGACTTGTCATGGAACACTGGATTCTCTGACAGCTTCATGCAACTCTGGTTGTCACAATGTATATAAGTAGCATCCATCTGGAGATCAAATAAATCAGACAGCAGCTTTCGTAGCCATACTTCCTCACAACTAGCTAAACAAGCTGCAACATACTCTGCTTCAGCTATACTTAGTGCCACACAGGATTGCTTCCTGCTAAACCAAGAGATCACTCCTGATCCCATATTGAAGCAACACCCCGAAGTGCTCTTCCTATCAATGGCACTGCCTACCCAATATGAATCAACATAACCCTCTAGGTTAATATTCTGATTCGCATCGTACTTGAGCCCATAATCAATTGTACCCCTTAGGTACCTCAGAATATGGTTTGCGGCAATTAAGTGAACATTTCTTGGATCTGTCAAGAAGTAGCTCAAGGTGTTCACAACAAAGCAAATTTCTGGTCTCGTGTTCGTCAGGTACATCAATGACCCAATCATCTGACGATACATCGCAGCATCAACCAAACCTGATGAAGCATCACTCAATAGCTTCAGGTTTGATGCCATACATGTGGCCATAGCCTTGCAGTACATCATCCCAAACCTCTTCAGGATCTCTACTGCATACTTCCCTTGTCCAAGGAAGATTCCATCTGTACTCTGCCACACCTCCATACCTAGAAAGCAATGCATCATACCCAAGTCCTTCATTTCGAACTCGGCAGCAAGCTTTCTCTTCATATCAGCAATCAACCCATCCATACCTGTTACAAATAGATCATCTACATATAGTAGAAGCATCAGTGGGTGGCCATCCTCAACCTTGTAGTAAAGGTTGGAATCTGCTTTACTCTTGGTAAATCCCATACTAGATAGAAAGTTGTTGATTATACCATACCAGGTCCTGGGTGCCTATTTCAAACCATACAAGGCTTTCTTCAATCTGCACACATGAGACTGTCTATCATGTGTCTCAAAACCGAGTGGCTGTTCAACATACACTTCTTCTTCTACTACATCCTTCAAGAAAGCAGTCTTCCATTTCATTACTACAACCAAAGAAAGTACTAACCTGATGGAAGTGTATCTGGCTCTAGGAGCAAAGGTTTCTTCATAATCTATTCCTTCCTTCTATGAGAAGCCACAACCTTCAAACCTTGCCTTATATTTCTCTATGCTACCATCCGCAGCAAGCTTGATCTTGTAGATCCATTTGAAAGTTACAAATGACTTTCCTTCTGGTCTTGGGACAACATCCCAAACATCGTTCTTCATGATTGATTGATATTCTTCAATCATCGCATCCTTCCATTATTTCTGCTCTGCCGCCTCTTCATAACTGGAAGGTTCTTCTTTGATAAAGTCACATAGTAAGGCTACATATCCGGAGCAAGATCTGGTTCTCTTTCTTTCTCTGTGATTTTCTTCTGGAGCCCCATATCTTTTCGCGCCTTGGATAATTTCTCAAACCCAAGCAGGTTTCCTCTTGTGAGGATTCTTCTCCTGAGGTGGATCTACAGGTCTTTGTGGTTCTTCAAATTCTCGATCTTCTTCTTGAATTTCTTCATTCATGGTTGTCTCATGAATTCTGGGAGCTTCAGATTCTTCAGGTTCTTCAGCAGGTCTCTCTATGGATTTGTTGTAAGCTATGCCTTCATCAAATGTTACATCCCTGCTGATGTTGATCTTCTTGAACCCTAGGATGTATATTCTATAAGCCTTTGAGCTTTCAGAGTATCCCACAAATATACCCTTCTTTCCTAAAGGATCTAGTTTTGTCCTCTTCTCTTTTGGTATGTGTATGTACACTGGACAACCAAATATTCTAAGATGGCTGACTTCAAGTCTCTTTCCAGAGAAGACTTCTTCAGGAGTCTTATTTTCGAGTACTCTGTGTGGAGTACAGTTCTGTACATACACTACTATTCTGGCTGCTTCTGCCCATAGATGCATAGCAAGATCCTGATCATGAAGCATTTCTCTTGCACCTTCCATGATAGTTCTATTCTTTCTTTCTGCAATCCCATTCTGTTGTGGATTGTAAGGAGTGGACAACTCCCTATTAATCCCTAATTCTTTGCATAGGTCTTTGAATTCATTTGATGTGAATTCTCCGCCATTATCTGATCGAAAGGTATTGATCTTCTTTTCTGTGTGGTTCTCAATCAAGGCTTTGAATTCCTTGAACTTGCTGAACACTTCATCTTTATTTTTCATGAAGTAAATCCATGTTTTCCTAGAAAATTCATTAATAAAAGAAACATAATATGCATACTCGCTTAGTGAACTTGATGACATTGGACCGCATACATTGGAGTGGATAATTTCCAAGATCCCTTTTTCTTTGCTCTCGCTACTTGGAAATGTCTTCTTTGTATTCTTTCCTTTCGTACATGCTTTGCAGACTCCTTCATGTTTTGCTTGGATTTATGGAAGACCTTCAACAGCTTTGGTTGCAAGTGGTAGTGCTCTATATTTCACATGTGCAAGCCTTTTATGCCATAATTCATTTGCATCTAATTTGTCATGGACCATAGCTTGTTTTGAATGGCCCTTTAGTTTGTATAAACCTCCTTCTTGTTCTCCAATCACTATTGCATCGTCAATAGTATTTCCTCTTGGCCACATAATGACTTGACCATCTATGAATGCAACTCTCATGCCTTTTGCATCCAGTGCCGATATGGATAGAGGATTCTTCTTTAATCCTAGTACAAATACAACATCCTTCATTTTTATAGACTTTCCAGAGTCTAGCTTGTAGGAGGATTCACCACTACCTTTTATTGGATATTGGTAGTCATCTCCTAGCTTCACCTTATGGGGTGAGTTATGTTCAGATAGACTCTCAAAGGATTCCTTGAATCCTGTCATGTGCTTGGAAGCCCCACTGTCAATAAGCCAATCCTTGCTCCCATGTGTGACAGTTCCATGCGAGCGAAAATTAGAACATATTCATCTTCACTTTCTTGCTTTGTTCTCTTCCTTGGAGGATCATCATCCTCAGTAGTGTGAGCATGATGTTTTCTTTTGTACTTATTCTTCTTATTGGACCCATTCTTATTCATAGGACAGTGTGTAGCAAAGTGCCCTATTTCATCACATGTATAATAGCTGAGTTTAGATGAACCTTTCTCGTGAGAATGCTTACCTTGGTGATGATGATTTTCCCTTCTTCCTTTCCTTGAGTGTACTGTGAGACCTTGATATTCACTTCCCATCTTCTCTTCTCAAGCTGCTATCTGAGCTTCTTCTTGCGAACATTCTTCCCACAGTCTGGTGAACTTGACCAACTTCTTTCTAGCACAAATTCCTTGGATGAAAGAATCCCATGACCTAGGAAGGCCATTCAATGTTGTCATCACAATCTCTGCATTCTCCACTTCTTCATCTACAACTTCTAGATGTTCTTTGATCTAGGAGACCCTTGTAAAGTATGACTGGATGGTCTCCTCATTCTGGATCTTGACATTCTTCAATTGGTTCCTTAGATTCATCTTCCTATTGATGTTATTTCCTTCAAACAATTTGGTTAGGGCATCAAACATAGCTTTAGGTATCTTGAGAGAGGACACATGTGGGATAAGGTGATCCTTGATAGAATCAGAAATGATCCTCTTTGCCATAACCATTTGATTCTTATGTAAGGCCTTTTCCTCATCTCCCTCTGGAACCGGAACCTCCTCTTGGATATAGGAGTCCAGCTCATTTTCTTCCAGGACCAGAGAGATCCTATACTTCCATGCTCAAAATTTATCAGGTCTCTCAAGCTTTTCATCAAGCTTGGTATGATGAGACATCTTAACAGAGAACCTTAAATGGAAATACAAAAGATTCTAGATCTTACCAGAGTCAAGATGTCGGATCTGAAACTTGAGCTGAAATCTTGTAGAGCTAGTTCATGAGCAAATTAGGGTTTTACTTTTCCAGATTTCTGTCCACCCAAATGCCTTGAAATTTTTCCCTAACTTCGATTTTGGGGAGGATATCAATTTAGGAATGGGATCACTAAAAATTTCCTCTTCTATGAAAATCCATAATTTCCGACAGTTGTGACAGGTCCAAAACTGAAAAACCTCAGAATTGGATTCTGCTTCGACAGAAAGATGCGCCCTAAGGAGGAGAGTTATTCCACCTTACTTTTTCTGAAAATCTGTGGAGGAAGATCCACAAACTACGAAGCCATAGTTCCCGCAGCTACACAGTGTCTTATTCTCAAGTTAGCTCTAATACCATGTTAGTTTTTCAACATTTAGCTAGCATATCATTAGGATCTTTAATTGAGAGAATAACAAGCACAGCAATTAAACACAAGAGACAATGAACACAATATTTTTCCTCGGGGAAACCATAAATGGAGAAAACCCTGCAAATTCCTTTGAGATAGAATCAGCACCAAAGTGAAACCCAAAAATAGTAAGACAATCTCCTGACAGCAGCAAACCCTTTCCTCTAGCCCCAGTGTCTTTCTCTTCCTCAACTATGCGCTACACTTGAGTGTGTATGAGTTTTTTGTTAAATAGAGAGTCCATCTCTCTATTTATACTAATCTCGACATCACTAAAACCCTACCATGGCCGACCTCTACTAGGAGATTCTAATAACCCTAGTGCCCTAGAACTACGGGGACTTTAACCCTTAGACAATTAGAGGGTTACCCACTATGACTTGACATGACTTGTTTACATTATTGATTCTCCCGATCAGAACATCGGGGCATGAGAACATGACTTAATTACATTATAGATACATCACAGAATAAACATCGAGCTACAATACATAAGACACATAGATGAATACATTCCAAAGTTACAAATACATCAACACTAATGTACCTAAAGTTAAGTTATTAATTTTGGATGAAATACATAAAACTCCATACTCAGGTCATCCAGGCTATCAAAAGACTATAACTATGTTAAGAAAATAATATTTTTGGCCAAACATGAAGACTGAACTGGTAGAGTATATTGCTAGGTTTTTTAAATGTCAGCAGGTAAAAACTGAACATCAACATCCAGCTGGATTACTTCAGCCGTTGCCCATTCCTAGCTGGAAATGGGAGATAATTAGTCTCAATTTTGTTACTGGACTACCTAAAAATCAAAATTTAAATGATTCTATCATGGTAGTGTTCAATAAGTTAAGTAAACCAGCCCACTTTATACCTGTGAAAACTACGTATAAAGCTGCAAACATAGCTGATATCTTTCTAAAGCAAATTTTTCAACTGCATGGAATACCGAAAGTTATAATCTCGGATAGAGATCCTAAATTTACAGGTAACTTTTGGAAATATTTGTTTAAAGGATTAAACACTACACTAAATTTTAGTACTTCGTTCCATCCTCAAACAGATGGACAGACCGAAAGATTAAACCAAGTACTAGAAGATTTATTAAGAATGTATGTGAAAGACCATCCAGGTAAATGGGATGATTATTTGCATCTAGTAGAATTTTCTTATAATAATAATTATCAAGCATCAGCAAGATTTAGTCCTTTTGAAATCTTGTATGGAAGGAAATGTAATACTCCTATCTCTTGGAGTAATCCAGTGGATATATTAGTATTAGGTCCTGAACTATTAAAGGAAATGGAAGAAATTGTTAAGCAGGTACAAAGTAATTTGAAAATTGCGCAGGATCGACAGAAAAGTCAAGCAGACCTTAAAAGAACTCCAAAGGAGTTCCATGTAGGTGAACATGTGTTCATTAAGGTGAGGCCCGAAAATATCTCTTTAAGATTGGGTAGTTGTGCAAAATTAGCACCTCGTTACTGTGGTCCATTTGAAATACTGTCGAGGATTGGACAAGTAGCTTATTAATTAGCATTACCACCAAATTTAAGAGTACATAATGTTTTTCACATTTCTGTATTAAAGAAATATGTTCATGATGCTACTCATGTTGTTAACTGGAATGATGTACATGTGGAACCAGAAGGAGCTTTTCTAGTGGAATCGGGTTGTATCCTCAGGCAGAGGGAGATCACACATCAGAATCTCACCATTGGTCAAGTGAAGGTGAAATGGAAGCACCTTAGTCCGGAGGAAGCCACCTACAAATTGGAAAGAAATATGTGGGATGCATATCCAATTTTGTTCTAGGGGAATTCTGAGGACGAAGAATAAATAACATTGAGGAGGATGATATACTTTAAGGGGGTGTGTATGTCACATGCCCCAATTTCGCAAAAATAATTTTATATTATTTGATGTTATTTGAGGACAATATGTTAAATTTTATGCTAAGTTGTAATTGATGAGTCAGCAGAGTCAAGGATATTTAATGCAATTCTGAATATTTTATTTATATATAAATAAAGGAGGAGACAACAACTTAGAAGAGCTGTTAAAAGAGTGTTTACTGGTCAAATTGGTGGAGGATACTGGGTGGAGATCAAACTAACATGTGGCAACATCCTCAAACCACTTCCCACTGTTGCAGGTGGAATCCTCCCTACGTTTGGGGTCATGATTCCCCAAGAAAGTGAAATCAGGGCAGGTGGCTCAATTAATAAAAACTGACCCAAAAGACCTAGGAAATCTTTATAAAAATTCCCATTGAAGAGACATAAGGCTGCTCATTCCAAAGAAGTGATCATTCTGGTGAATGAATGTACTTCAAAGAAATTCAATGGAAGAGAATTGTGGAAATTTTTGAGGGGACAACTACTGATTGATCTAGTGTATCTTTTAATTTAAATGATCTTACTGCTGAGAGCAGAGTTTTTTACTGAGATATTGGACTAGTCTACTGTTTGCATTCTCCACCAGTTCTCAGCCAAGAAGAATAGGAACAGGCTCAGGGGTCCTGAGGAAGCGTTGTTTGAGCACTCTCCAGGATATTGGTAGGGGGGAACAGCCTCCTAACGCTGTTGTCATCTGTCCTAAATAGGTTATACATTATTTTGTTTTACTGTGTTAGATAGATAAATCTGAGTCTGACTGTTATATGAATGTTAAATATTCAGTTTGTAAAATGTTAGAATCTAGTAGTCTCTTTAAATGATTGAAGAAATGTATTTGATTTAGAAAAGTAATGTGTTAGAATGGAAATAATTTCTAGACTTTGTTTTTCCACACCTAGAAAACTAGGCCATACTCCAGCACAGTTAGAATATCTTAAGTAGATGAAAGAAAATGATAAGAGATCAAATAGAATAGATAGGGTTCTGCATTTTGTAGATAATAGAGTAATTTATTTCAGTGTGTAAGATATTATTAAAAGGAATAGAGTTCTAAGTATTTATGTTTTTTGTTTTAACTGTTGAAATATTGTAACTTCGAAGAATATTCTATATGTATCTTTTTTTGGTCCCCGATGGTCCTACCGGGAGAACCACTTGTATTACATTGTACCCCGATGCTCCTAATCGGAAGATCTAATAAGATTCATGAGGTAGTCCCCTCTAATTGTAAAGGTGGGTCATTAGCACCCCAGTGTGGTTACTTGAGTCTACATGTGTAACTCGAGCCTACATGATTTAACTCGAGCCTATATGTCAAATGAGTTAACTTAAGTGAACGAATGAATATAAATAGAGGTGTAGTGCTCCTCATTAGTGACACACACTCTCACTTGTGTAGTGTATTAGTGGAGAAGAGAAGTAGATGGAGAAGGAGGAGGATCAGGGTTTGATCTCCTTGCTGGTTTTATCTTTTATCTTTTTGGGGCATCTATATTGAGGAAGCTTTTGCTGGGTTTTTCCCTTTAGGGTTTTCCCAGGATAAATCTTTGTGTTCTTTTTGTATGGTTGTGTTTGTCTATCTTTCAGTTATCCTGTTTATATGCTTTTGTTATGAAATAAAATATTAATGTCTTAGCTAAGCATATGGAAATTTAACATGGTATCAGAGCTAACCTGAGAAGAAGACATTATGGAGCTTCATAAGCTATGGCTTCTTACTTTTTGGGTCTCTCTCCACAATCCATCAGCAAAAGTATGATAGGATGACTCTCCATTGAAGGGCGCATCTTTCTGTGGAAGCGGAATTCGATTCTGAGCATTTTCACTTTTTGATGCGGAAATTAGGGCTTTCTACAGAAGAGGAATTTTTGAGTGAGACCAGCATAGGATTTTTCTCCTCATCAAAATCAAATTTTAGAGACCTGGATCAAGAAATTTGGTTGGGTGAAACTCTGGGAAAGTCAAACCCTAGTTTGACCCCGAGCTAGAAAAACCCTAAATACTAAAACTGCTACGTTTTGGTACGTTCGCTATATTCGGAGATTGGTGAAGGATAAAAAGCTGATAATTGGAGGGGCTGAAGATAAAATCCTGATGAACACTGTATTGAATTTCATCCTCATATTCGCTATATTCAAGGAGATATGTTCTCTCCAAGTTAGGGTTCCAGCCTCTTCCAGAATTCATCCCTAAACAGGACACCTGGGGAGAATTGAAATATATTGGGCTACAGAGGTCCAAATGGAATTCCTAAAGATGTTCTAGAAATGGTACAGACTTTAATTTCTATGGTCCAAATATCAGACTTAGAAGATGAACCAGTGACATGTGGCATTCCGTACAACTTCACTGTTCTGAACAGTCCTTTAATAGGTCACCTTGGAAAAAGGATCATAAATCCCAAATGGGGAAACCAATTCTGATGAAACCTATGATGTTTGATCAGGGACATGCGAGGTTACCTCATTACAAAATTTTAGACACAGAGGAATATAAATTTCGGAGATATCATAGAGACAGTAACAGGCATTTCTGCTGAAGAAATTGGAAAATTAGGGCTTCCTATTCCGGGAGCTTCTCTCGACTGTTTTCAGAAATGGAGTACATTGGACAACTCCATTTGAAGAGATCTATATTTCTATCCAATCAGATCTGAAATATTCTAAGTTTTTGAAATTAGGGTTTCTGTGACAAACCCTAGATCAGCGAGCTTCGGAAGCAAGACGGACACCTCAAATCGGTAAGATCTAATCCTTTGCTATTTTCATTTGAGGTTCTCATTTCAAAGTGATCTATCACATCAGCTTGATGATAAGCTTGATGAAGTTGACAAATTTCAAGCCTAGAAGTATATGATCTCTTTGAATAAAATGGTTTGGACACCTACATGAGTATAGGGTGAATCCACGGACCTAAGTAACACTTTTTGGCAAGCGCATTTCGGCAAAAATAGAAAAATGCACCTCGGTCGAGGGCTTGTTAAGCCCTCGGCCGAGGTCTTAATATCTCGACCGAGGTTTTATCAAGCCCTCGACCGAGGTATTGCGGCCTTTACAAACCCTCGGTCGAGGTATTTAAATACCTCGACCGAGGTATTTAGATACCTTGGTCGAGGTTCATACCTCGGTCGAGGGCTTAAAAAAACAGACTTAGCCCTCATTCAAACAAATGGAAAATTTCCTGTGCCTTGTAGAGGTGTAAACCCTACCATTCCTAGCACATAACTGATCGGAGTTGATACCGATAGATTCACCAACGAATATTCTATCCATTGACGTATCATACACGCATTTTGGCATTCATATGATATTTATTTTTTAATTACTTCTAAAACTTATACTTAGAAAACCACACTGCAACTTCGAAGCAGCTCAAAGAAAAATCCGCAGAGTTAAAAATACACAGCCAAAAAATTCTTAAAAATGACCACATCACATATCGACGTGTCCTCTTCACAAGGGTATCTTTGGTTTTTCAATTTTTGAAAAAATACAAAAAATTCCTTTACGTGGACAAATATGTGTCTAAAACGATGCTGAAATCGAATGTGGTCACTTTCGAAAAATAATAAATAATTGTATAATGCGAAAAAAATTAACAAAAAAATATGCACATCACACTGCATTTTATGTAGATCATGCTCATATATTTATGTTTTTAAAATTATTAATGCAAGATTGAATTACTCTACGTGGACATGAGCCACTTATTAGCTTCTTCAAATTTTTAAGGTCACACAGTTCATTAAATGCACAAATTCACACATTAAATGACATCGGAATATTTTAAAAAAAATATCACTATGAAGCCAACATAATATTTTACAATTTTTTTTTTTACTGCAAGTCAAAATTCACATGGCATATATGCGTTTTGAGGGCTTCTATCTAGCACATGAGTAAAAAATCAGGTTTTCATCGCCAAATTTGGCCAAAAAGTGTTACCCATCTTCATGGAATCACCCTATAGAGGTTCCAATTCCAGAGGGAGATGAGGCTAGAATCCTTACACAAGAAGAACTTGGTCAAGGCCAAGAAGATCATTGCTCATTCAGTCATGAATAAACTTGTACCACAAGTGTCTCCCCAAAGACATTGAATATGTTTGATTCCTTGACCAAGCTATTTGAACATAAGAACTTAAATCAGAAGATGGCTTTGAGAAAACAGTTGAAGAATGTGAAGATATAGAATGCAGAAGTGGTGATAGCCACCTTGAATGGCCTCCCAGGATCATGGGATTCATTCATGCAAAGAATGTGTGCCAGAAGGAAGTAATTACTTTCAATAGAGTTTGGGAAGAAGAAGAAGCTCGATGGAAGCAATTGAAGATCAAGCTCTCACCATTCAAAGAAGATCCCTCAAGTGATGAGGAATATGAAGAACTCAATTCTTAAAGAACCTCTTATCCATCTTATCATCTGGATAAGAAATGATGATTTCATGAATGAAGAAGATGATGAAGTAGAATGATCAAGAAGGAGTCTACCCACGAAACAAACAAAAGATAAGTATTCAATTTAATGATATTGTTTTGTTATGCATTTGATTATATTCAGTTGATGTGTTATGCATGATAGATTGTTTACATTAATAACTGTATACTACTAATATGCATTTGACGGGTAAGTAGCTCATGGTGCTATACAACTCTCCATTGATACTTATCAAACCTCTTTGCTGACATATTGGATTAGTGCACAATCTCAATAATGTCATGGTGGAGATGGAAGGCATCTAGAAAGTTTATGTGAGATATGGATGAATGTTGTATTGACTAAACAGTTGCATGATGCATAAGAATTTGTCGTTATGCATATGTTTTATGAAATAGTTCCAACCATGAAACTGGTGCATTTGAATTGTAGGAAAGGTCATGTACAGCCTCCTACAAGAAAAGAAGGATGAGACTTGTTCTAAAGAACAAGTGATGACAATTCAAGATTCACTCCAATAAACATGAATCTGAATCTCCCAAGGTCAAAGACACCATGACAGAAGAAAGAGCTTCGGAGAGTGGTAGATCCACCTTGAAGGATGAAGACCACCATGGGTACAAGAGATAACTCAAGATGAAGAAAAGAATGCTATGAAAGAAGCTATGATCAAAGAATAACAGTTGATCATGGGGAATGATGTATACGATATGATGGAACAAGTGTACAAAGAAAGATTCGTGATTCTCCCTAGAAAGAATAGACTATGACATAACATACTCTATTGACCAGTATATATCAAGCATAGAACCACCTATACAGAATGAAGAGGGAAGATGATACTCCACTTCAAAGGGAGTGACTACAGAAAATTATATCTGAGTTCGACATGGTATGACATGATGGATAGCTTTGTGATGGATCGAGACTTTACCAAGAGTAAAGTGGGTTCCAACCTTCAAGGTTGAATGCAGAAGACTAGGATATGTTGATGACCTGAGAAGAAAAACTCATAGAAGATGTTGTGATACTAGAATGATGTTTGGGATATAGTACTCAAACCGGAAAGACAGAATGTCATATCTTCCAAATGGATTTGCAAGATAAGATATGTTGCTGATAGAAGTAAGGTAAGAGTTGTGGCTAGAAGTTTCTATTAGTAAGAGGGAATTAATTCTGAAGAGACACTTACTCTAGGTAGCAAGGTACACTTCCTTCAAAACTATCATGGTAGTTTCTTCCATGATGAAGTAAAGACAAGCCCTCCTTAATGGTATGATTAAGGAAGAGTCTTACATCGAATAGTCACGAGGATTTGAAGTTGAAGACAGAAGGAATCAAGTATGCAAGTTGAAGAAGGCCTTCTATGGCCTGAAGCAAGCTCCCAAATATTGGTATGGAAGAATAGATAGTTTCCTAATGAGCATGGGCTTTGCCAAGAGTAAAGTCGATCCTAACCTTTCCTACAAGGTTCTAGAAGATGTACCTGACATTCTATTACTATATGTGGATGACTTATTCTTAACAGGGAATGAGAAAAAGATCATGGAAAGAAAGAAGAGACTAGTAGAAGAATTTGAGATGAAAGACCTTGGGTTAATGCATTATTTCCTAGGTCTGGAAGTATGGAAAAGTTCAAAAGGAATATTTCTCAACCAGGGAAAGTATGTGGTAGAGATATTGAAGAGATTCAATATGTTGGAATGCAAAGTCATGGCCACACCCATGGACCCCAACCTGAAGCTGTTAGCTGATAACTCATTAGAGTTAGTGGATGTGACTCACTATAGACAGATCATTGAGTCATTGATGTGCTAAACAAATACTAGACCAGAAATGTGTTTCGTTGTGAAAACCTTAAGTCAATATCTTGTTCAACTAAGACGAGTTCACCTAGTAGCTACAAAACATGTGATGAGATATCTGAAAGGGACTATAGACTTTGGTCTATACTATGATGGTAGCCATGAGTATAGATTGTATGGATACATAGATGCATATTGGGCTGGAAGTATCTCATATAGGAAAAGCACATCAGGTAGATGCTTTTGTTTGAGGTCTGCTATGAGTTCATGGTTTAGCAGGAAAAAGTCCAATGTTTCTCTTAGCACGGTTGAAGCAGAATACATAGCAGATTGATCTACTAAGTTGTAAATCCACATGGATTCAAAAGTTGATATCAGGTCTCTTTGACCTAAACATGGACACTACAATGATTCTATGTGTTAAACATAGTTGTTATGACAAAGAACCCTGTGTTCCGACGTAACACGTAGAAATCCGACATTTCTACTTACAAGATAAGATGCAGATGATGATACTGTAGATGCAGATGATGGTGATTATGTATTTCTATACTGAATAGAGAGATGATGATGTTTCAGTATTCCCATACTGAAGATATAGATGATGATGATTTCAGTATCCCCATACTGAAGATATAGATGATATTTCAGTATTTACATACTATAGATACAGATGATGGTGATTTAGTATTTCTATACTGAATATATAAATTATGATGCTTTCAGTATTCACATACTGGAGATACAGATGGTGATAGTTCAGTATTCACATACTGAAGATGTAGATGATGATGGTTTGGATGATGATGTACCGATGAAGCCTCTTCCTCGAGTAGAGTTCGAACACTTTCGATACAAGCTTGGTGTGGTCCGAAAAGATCTTCCTCGAAAGGGGGAGTAGTGATGTTGCAGTGGGATTGTATCATCCCTGGGCACTTGCCCTAAAGTGATCCAGAGACCTCGGTCTTCGAGAATGAAGATGGATTGTATCATCCCGGGACATCTATCCACAATAGATCCGGTGACCTTGGTCCTCGAGAACATGGTGGGATTGTATCATCCCTAGGCACTTGCCCTAAAGTGATCCAGAGATCTCAGTCTTAGAGAATGAAGAGGGATTATATCATCCCGAGACATCTGTCCATAATAGATCCGGTGACCTCGGTCCTCGAGAATGTGGTAGGATTGCATCATCCTTGGACATAGTCCTAAAGTGATAGGGAGTGATTATCCCGTAATTGTATCCGGTGGCTTCAGTTTTCGAGAATGTGGTAGGATTGCATCATCCTTGGACTCAAATCCTAAAGTGATAGGGAGTGATTATCTCGTAATTGTATCCAGTGACTTCGGTAGTCGAGAATGTGGTAGGATTGCATCATCCTTGGACTCAAGTCCTAAAGTGATAGGGAGTGATTATCATGTAATTGTATCCGGTGACTTCGCTCATCGAGAATGTGGTAGGATTGCATCATCCTTGGACTCAAGTCCTAAAGTGATAGGGAGTCATTATCCCGTAATTGTATCGGGTGACTTCGGTCATCGAGAATGTGGTAGGATTGCATCATCCTTGGACTCAAGTCCTAAAGTGATAGGGAGTGATTATCCTGTAATTGTATCTGGTGACTTCGGTCGTCGAGAATGTGGTAGGATTGCATCATCCTTGGACTTAGTCCTAAATTGATAGGGACTGATTCTCCCGTAATCAATCCGGTAACTTCGGTTGTCGAGAATGTGGTGGGATTGTATCATCCCTGGACTTTAAGTCCAAAAAAAATGATCCAAATATTTTTTTGTCTTTGAGTTGTGGATTGCAGGTTGTTGCTGCTGATGATGATGCCGTACTGATCAAAATATCAGAGTATGATGATGATGACATACTGATCAAAAGATCAAAGTATGATGATGATGACATACTGATCGAAAAGATCAGAGTATGATGATGACGCGCTATGATTATGATGTTTCTGATCGAAAGATCAGAGTATGATGATGATGTTTCTGATCGAAAGATCAGAGTATGATGATGATGTTTCTGATCGAAAGATCAGAATGTGATGATGATTATGATCGACAGATCAAAATATGATGATGATGATGTTTCTGCTGATCGAAAGGGGAAAGTGTTGATGATGATATTGCTGATCGAGAGATCAAAGTACCGAAGATGTTGCTACTGATCGAAAGGTCAAGGTGCTAAATATGTTGTTGCTGATCGAAAAGTCAAAGTTCTGAAGATGTTGCTGATCGAAAGGTCAAAATGCTGAAGATGTTGTTGCTGATAGAACAGTCAAAGTGCTGAAGTTGTTGCTGATCGAAAGGTCCAAGTGCTAAATATTTCATTGCTAATTGAAAGATCAAAATGCTGAAGATGTTGTGGATCAAATACTAAATATGTTGCTAATGATTGAAGATGAAGACTACATGATGTTGAAAAGATTCCAATGATTTATAGATGTGTTACGCTGCTGATGTTGATGATGTCCCCTATCTCTACTCTTGTTGTTGTTGATGTTGCTGTAGAATACCCTTCTCGTTAAGGGGGAGTGTTCAAATATTGTAACTTCAAAGAATATTCTATAGGTATCTTTTTGTGGTCCCCGATGGTCCTACCGGGAGAACCACTTGTATTACATTGTACCTCGATGCTCCTAATTTGAAGATCTAATAAGAATCATGAGGTAGTCCCCTCTAATTGTAAAGGTGGTTCATTAGCACCCCAGTGTGGTTACTTGAGCCTACATGTGTAACTCGAGCCTACATGATTTAACTCGAGCCTACATGTCAAATGAGTTAACTTAAGTGAACGGATGAATATAAATAGAGGTGTAGTGCTCCACATTAGTTACACACACTCTCACTTGTGTAGCGCATTAGTGGAGAAGAGAAGTAGATGGAGAAGGAGGAGGATCAGGCTTTGATCTCCTTGCTGGTTTTATCTTTTATCTTTTTGGGGCATCTATATTGAGGAAGCTTTTGCTGGGTTTTTCCCTTTAGGGTTTTCCCAGGATAAATATTTGTGTTCCTTTTGTATGGTTGTGCTTGTCTATCTTTCAGTGATCCTGTTTATATGCTTTTGTTATGAAATAAAATACTAATGTCTTAGCTAAGCATATGGAAATTTAACATTAACAAGCTTATCTATGTAAAAATATTGGAAAAGAAATAGCAGTACTACAATAGAGTTATAGTAAATATTTATATTGATACAATAAAAATTATATGAGCTATAGACTACAGTAAGTATCTAAAAGAAGGGTTTAACCACACTTATATATTTTAGCTTAAAACATATTATTTTACATATACTAGAATAGGATTATGTTACAAATACTATTAATGAAGAAATAATCAAAGTTCAGAGTTAATGTTTTTAAACATTACATAACTCTGAATCCTTACTAATTAATAGAGTAATAAACAAAAAATTCAAGTGTAAACAGTAAATACAATGAAGCTAAGAATTTACATATTCCAAGAATAATCATTTTCCAAACAAGCTCTAAATCTGTGTAAGTTTCACCTGAGGGTCTAAACCCTAGTTCTATTTTCTTTCTTCATACAAAAGTATTCTTTAAAACAGAATAAGCAAATTAAACTAAGAATACTGTAAGCATGTACTAGACTGGGTACAGTCTTATATCAAGAACATATAGTATTTTGATAAGCCTTTTATTTAAAAGAAAAGAATTTTTTTAACAAAATAAATAATTCCAATATTATTATAACAACGAGAAAGAAGTAACAGAAACCAATGCATAATTAAGAAATTTTAAGAATATATTGACATAAGGGTCCCTTTATAGTAAACCCGAATATTCTATCCTAACTGAAGAGCATAAACATATAAAAATTTACCTTACGACTGAACTTATAGTCTTCACATTATCTTTATTTATTTACAAGAAAAATATTAAAATGAATAATTACCATTATTAATAATCGAGGAAGGGAAGACTCTAATTACACAGAATCATAATTTACAGGTTATAAAACTAATGTACAAACAAGACAGAGCTCAAACTTTAAAATCCTTTTTAAACCAAATGTATTACTCTGTCAAGCTGAAAGGCTTAAGACATAACAAATTTACTTCACCCAACTCAGGGCCGGTGTACCCAGCATCGTGGTGAGGGTTTGAAAGGTAAAACTAACAATCAACCTATAAAACTTCATTACTGTAATAACTTTTATAAAACAATGTATATTTTATTAAAGTATTTGAAACAGAGAACCATTAAAACCATGAAGATAGGACAACCTCAAATATTAAGAAATGTAGTTTATCACTACTTAGCCATAAGGATGTAAACTTGTCAATAAGTCGAGAACAGTGAAATACAAGTCACGACATCGAAGCTGGAATCACCCTGCTACATGCAAGGGTTTTTAACAACCAAAAAAATTACTAAATAACAACTGAGCTAAGCATTTTTAACACCGAAGGAACCGAGGTTGTATTTATTCTCGAACTGAAACCCTTTTTCCCTAATCTGTACAGGCAGGGAGTTGCCACATTGTAATTGGGGCTTACCCATAGGTCTTGTTGTATATCCAAACATGGAGAGGGTTCTTCCAAGCATAAGAGCTAACTGCAACCTGCAAGTAAACCCGGGGTTATAGTTAGAAACTGCATATTCTATAAATAAAACTGTAACTAGAAATTTATAAAAATTATAAAATAAACTGTTTGAGTCCATACCACGAGTAGCATAGCCCTCTTGCTCACCAGTGACAAAGGCGATGGGGCTCACAATACGTCTACATCGATGACTGGAGCAGGAGTAAGCTTTAGCAATGGCCATAAAAGGAAACAACACTAAAAACTACTGACAGAGAACAACTACAAGCATAGCAAAATATTGCATGCAGAAGGGAAAACCAAGTGCGAGTTGTGAGTCTTGAAAACCAAACACTAGAGTAGCAACAACTTTCTACACACAGAAAATGGAGCTGGAGACGAGCACAAGCGAGCCCTCATGGCCACTGTAAACTAGACAGTGGAAAACCAAAACCTTGGACGAAGAATGAGAAATAGGGTTTTGTGGTGAGCTTTTAAGTTATGCAATGCACGGTGGTGAATGTTCCACATGCCCACTAAATTATTCAGTCCAAAATGGGTCGAATGATATACTTGTCACTACAATTGTCAGGACAACAAATTTTTGTCAATAATTTAAACAATGACTATAATGATAATGTAATCTAAAAAGTAAAAACGTATCATTTCATTGATAAATCATAAAATCAAGCTATGATAAAGAACGAGGTTTATATGGTATTGGTAAACCTCATATTATCAATCTTGGAATCTTCGTTGGTAATGAGCCAAAACATATATTGCATTGATGTCCTTGTTTATAGAGATCTTATAATCCTTCTTAGTAAAAAATGTTATGAAGAGATCAATAGTATAGTAAAAGTTGTTGAACATGAGTTCATAGTACCACTAATAAACATTTCTTTTTATAACCATAAACGATGCATGTCTATGCTGTTAGAACTAGTTTATGCAAACACTAGTCGATAAGAAGCTAGTTTATAAATCATTAGTGTGTAAATGAAAGTAAATAGTATTTACACCCTAGAACAACTCTTTCTTTTCAATGTAGTCTATAGTACTAAGAGTAAGATAAAATTCTTGACAGTACATGATCATTTGGTCTCCATAAGATACAAAAACTCTAAATGAATCAAACCAAGGCTAAATTAGACTTGGTAGTAAAGAATAGTGAAACTATTCAAGAATAAATATAGTATCACTTGTTAATATAAATAATATGATAATGTAATTTCGTCACATTACTTATGTCATGAATAAATTTGGAAGATTGAAACCACAACTTGATGACATTTGTGCAAATGATCATTTATAAATATAGTATAATAATAAGCTATTAAATTTCCTCTACTGAAGGTTAATTAAAAGTAGAGCTGAGGGTTCTTTTGTAAACTTGTTCTTGAAAGGCCTTAGGTCTATCTCCATACTGAAGCAGTGTTTTAAATTTTAGAAATAACAACAGCAGGAAACTCTTATTTTAGTGAGAGTGTTGATATACTAAATCATAAGCTCTATGAATAACTGGTAAATAACTTATTTTATAGATGAAAATAAGATTTATCTAAAGTAGCAGTCAATCTGATAAAAGAAAATCAGTAGGGAAAAGTTATTGATCTTTACGACATGAATTTAAAATACTATATTAGTTGCAAAACAAGTAAAGGAAATATACTTTACCTCGTAGTACCCTTGAATTCTTTTAAGCAAACTTTTACTCTAGCAGTATATTTATGCTAAAGAAATATATCTGGATTAACGCCTTAATAAACTCTTACTGGTTCAAAATTTACCTGTCAAGCCTATAAGATCCAGAAAATCCAGCTAAGTTAGCAATTGCTAAGTAAGCCCCAGTTAGAACGTAACTTCTCACCTACTTGACAAAATCAATTCGTCAGTAAACTAGAAGTAAATGAATGTAGATCATACACTTAACATATAAAAAATTAATGTGTATTAGTTCTTATATGTTTGAAGTCAATTATTATTATGTTAAATTTCTCATTATTTGCTAGCCATTAGTGGTTATGAAACTGCAACTCTAGACAATTTATGTTACATAAAAAAAAAATTAATTTTTGTGAAAATTTGGGGTTATGACAGATAAGCTGCTTTAAAGGAAACTTTTGGATGTTAGATTCCCTCCTTTTTTAGAGGGGAGTCAGCTGCAAAGTCTCCATCCAATGTTCCATATTTGAAGGGTATTAATATAGGTTCTTCAATTAAAGGTGCTTCTCTTCTTTAAGTGATATAAGTTAAAGATGTGGTTAGATCTATCAATGACTCAATGGTTGTCAACCCCAAAATTTGTCTCGTGCTAGAAGATTCATAATGGAGATATCAGGCTCTATCCAGGTTTAGAAAGTATCATCAAAAAATGTTTTTAATAACATTAAAGCCTTCAAATATGAGGGCTTGATCTGTTTTTTTACAAAGATTGGCCAAACTGCGATCCTTTCATGAGCTGGATAAGTGACAACTAGACAACAAATTTATTGGTAAGATTGCATGTTTCAAGGATTTTCATAGTTCATTACAATTAAGTTGAAGATATGAAGAGAGTAATGGAAGAAGGGTCCTCAATTTGGGGTGGGGCTGGTTCTTCTTGGTGACTTGGTTCCCATAATTAAAACCATCTTCCATGTTTTTCTGGGTGACAGTCCCGAGTTTATCCTTTCCCTTATGGGAAGATGAGGTCATGGAGAAAATTGCTAAGGCCTTAGGTAAGTTTATTGGGTTTATATAAGTAAGAAAGATGGTAGCTTCTTATATTAAACAAGAATACGTGTACAACAACAACAACAAGAATTCCCTTATATCAATTCTTTTGAATCTATGACCAATGGATTGAAATCCCGTTTTCACAAAGGGTACTTAGGTTGCACAGATCTAGGAGCACACCTCATTTAAAATCCCATCATAAGGATTGTAACATTGCTTCCTTAGAGACTTAGAAACACACCCCCTTTTGATATCTACTATTTGTTCACCTCCTCACTGCTCAGTAATGGCTGTGTGTGTGAAAATATGGTTTGTAGTCTGGTACTCCAAGCAAAAATTTGCATGTCCTTTGGCCTTGGCCCCTTAGTCACCTCCTTTCAAGTTTGTTTGAAATCCATAAATGAAGAACTGTAGTGCAGAGCTTGGAGAATGCATGCCCTTATGATGGTTTTGTAATTATTCATATTTGAGTTACCAAGCTTGGGTAAACTAGAACAAACAACATTATTAAACATATCAACAGTGTGAGAGTTGAGGGAGTGAATACCATGTTTGAGGTAGTTGTCTTGGATGTTGTTCATCTTTATTCTGGTGATTTCCTCATGCAAAGAAGTAAGGAATTTTGCTTAATAAATAAGTATTAAGAGTATGCCATTGTTCAAACTTTTATAAATCTTGATTTACCTCAATCGTCTGTTTCTTGCTAATAGAAACATTGCTTTCTGTCTTCTGTTAGTCACAGAGGTTCAAATGCTTTGACTGGATGCTTTGAATTTTTGTAATACTAAATCACAACCAAATTTCTAGCAGTTATTAAAGTACCCGTGA
>LPNX010395030.1:107237-123688 GCA_001517045.1 Pseudotsuga menziesii | reverse complement strand
TATGTCTCCCCCCACCTTTAGCCCCCCTCCTCCTCTTACCTCTAAACCCCTCTTATTCCCATAAATATAAACCCATCCAATCCATTCAATCCCTTGACAACCCACCATTCTCTCTCCCTGTCTCTCACTCTCTCCCCCCTATGTCTCCCCATACCACTAACACCCCCACTCCTCCACTCTCTCTCACTCCCCAACTCATTCAACTACACCTAAATCTCACCCCCATATATATATATATATATATTCCAAAACCCTCTCTCTCTCTCTCTCTCACACACACACACATACCCACACACACATCCATTTGTTTCCCCCTACCATTGACATTGTAATGTCCCCATTCAAATAATTGCATAGAAGGACAATACAATCAATCCTACTAGTTACCTAGGTGGGATGGATACGTTTGGAATTTTAATAAGGGATCTAATAAATTATTTTCAAACATTAGAATGGAATAAATATTTAATAATGGAGCTAATTAAATAAATACGAGAGAAAATTGAAGTGGCAATGGAGCATCGAGACACATGGAGATTATGGGGCCCACACAAGCTAAAATATCTGTGCCACATGGAATCCTCCTCTTTTAATTTTGAATCCATGGGATGCCTAATGTTCTTGGATGATTTATAAGGATAATACACTTGGACATATGCATCATAGGTCGAATTGGGAAGTAAATGTAACTTACATGGGAGAGGATGAGTCAAATGGGAGCTTCTTAGATACTTGGGCTAGATTCCCTAACATCTATGACATCTATGACACCAATGATGAAGATGATATGACATTTATGAAATATTGCAGACCTGAAAGATGAAATTTGACCATTATGACTTGTCATGCTTAACTATAGCATCCAATAAGGCGCTCATGTGAGTTGGGGAAGCTCAATGGGTCCCTACTCGAATTGGGGGAAGATGGAAGGCTAGGGAAGGGAGGTCACATGACAAATCTTAAGCACACACCCTAATTCGAATTGGCTTGAGTTTGTGGATGGATTGGTAAACTTAGAAGGATAAAGATGTTTATAAAATACACGGATCAACCAAGAGAAGGAATTTTGATCATTTGATTGCGTTTGTGAAGAGAGAGAGCTAGTGGATGACTAGTTTCTTGCCTTAGCCAATTTCGAGGGTGAAAGATTCCCGTCCAAGTTGGTGTTTGAAGAGGTCATTCAGGTATTTAATGGAGATTGAATGGAGTTTGTATTTGCATGTGTAATCTACATGGAAGCTTGTGGTTTCTTATAGTGCAGCACATTCTCTCAACCATTTCCAGTCTTTATTGCATAATCTTGCTCATGGAGGGATTGCGATTTGGGTGAGCTATTGTACTCTTTGGGAGAGTTTCTCATGATCTATTTATGATTGTAGTAATATTGTTGATCCTAGTTTTGTCATCATTTTCAGCAGTTAAATTACACATTTAAACATATGTTTTTTCATCTTTTTGCATATTTTCTGTCCTGCAGCTCACTATTCAACCCCATATATGAATGAATTTAAGGTTTATGTAAAATCTGTTTATTATTATCATTTCACAATTTTATAGATTCAAATTGACATTATTTGGAGTGCGTTTTGATATATTAATTTATGTATGCATTTATTTACAGGTTATAGGTTTTGGACGAGCTAACAACAAACACACATTCATCTAGATATGCGCTTAGTGTGTCCAGCTTACCATCCAACTTGCTAATTAGACTATGCGATATTCATTGGTAGGTCTTCTAGGCATTAAAACATTAGCATGAAATTGTTATTGCAGACCATAGTCCTTAGCGCACCAACAAACAGAAAACAAATTCATCCTAGATATGTGTAGAGCATATCCAAATCACCGTTCAGTTTTCCGTTCCAACTGTGCATCGTTTGATAAGAGATTCTTGGGTGTTAAAGTATGGAGACTATTTATTGTCCACGCATTTAGGTGATGCAATGGTTCCCATTCTAGAAGGATCATTAGCACGCTACCTCTGTTTGAAACCACAACACTAACTACGCCAAAGTAAATCCTGTACGCCACATCACACGCTGAAGAAAACCGATTCGCAAAGGAGAAGGAGAACGCTGTGCGTTGTTGTTTGATCAATTAGATGTCATAATGGTTGAATAAATTTAGAGAGAAGTCGACTAATAAAGGATCGACTTGCTCACTTCTGTAAACATTGTGTATATAAACACCTCCATACGAAGAGCTAAAGAGTTGTTCAATTCATTAGTGAGACAATTAGTTTTTAAAGAAGAATTATGTAACTCTGTTCCTTATTTTTAATAGAAGCTGTATGTTCTGCTGTTCATGATTGCATTCGAGTAAGCATTAGCTAGGAATCACCCCTGATTGCTGAGAGGGCCCCTCATCAACCAGATGTTTCTTTTCTTATGTAGTTTCATTACCTTTCCTTTGTAGTTAGTATAGTTTGATTTCTAGTTTGTTTTCATTTAATTATTGTAAACATTGCTTCCTGTAATGCATTTTATTTCCAAAGTTAAATATCTAGTTGCATGCACATTTTTCTTTCAATTTTCTTTTAGTCATTTCATTTCAAGTTTTACTGTTCAGTTTTTACAAGTAGATAGAATAGATTGCTTTTATCAAGTTATAATAGATTCAATTCTATTAATTTCCTTTCTATTATAAGTTCATTCAAGTTAAATTTCAGTTTGTTTCTTAATACGCAATGTTTTCTTTATATTTATGAATTAGTTTAAGATTATTTCGCTGTTAAATTTGATCATTAAGTAGTTTATTTACTGCCTCTATGCATTATATTTGCATGTGCACAAATTCAGCTGAAGATTAGATCATTTAGGTTATTTTCGGTGATTTTAGTTGTGCAGACTGTCATTTGGACAACCTGTTTAAACTGTTATTCAGACACCCCTTTCAGACCTCCAGTTCAGTCTGTCATCCAGTCCGTCGTTTCATTTTTAATGTTTTTAATGTGTTTCAAACCTATTTTAAGTTCTGTTTCTTTAGTATTTCAAGTATGCTTTGACTGTAATAGTTAGATGACAGTCCTATTTAACATTAAGACTAAAAGTTAGATTATTTTAGATTATTTATAAAAGCTTTATCCTTTCACTTTGAACATGTTTTGAGCTATGTTATGTTATGTTTATTTTGTTTGTTTTTGATTCCTTTTAACTAATACCATTGTACTATTTTGTAATCATGCCTTTGGATTGATTTATCCGTTTGCATGCAAAACTTAGTATTAGAAGTGTTATCTTTAGGAAAATATATTAGTACCTTGTATATTGTTCCTTTTTCTCTGTGTGATTACTGAAAGAGACTTGTAGGATATAATTCAGATTTATTCCTATTAAGTTTTCTACTTGCTTCTTTTATTAAGTTTTCTACTTGTTTCTTTTATTAAGTTTTCTACTTGTTTCTGTTATTAAGTTTTCTACTTACTTATAAGTTAGGTCTTGCTTGCATCTTAGTCTTTCACTTGAAAAATTAGATGTTGATAGTATCCTTTTCAGTCTAAAGTCATTTTCTTATAAAATAAATTATCAATCTAATTATTGTTGCTATGTTTCCGATATAAACTTTCTTTGCATAATTAGTTCTTGAAACTATACAAATAAACCTTACTAGAAAGAGTAGTTTTTTTTTGTATAGAAGTAGTATTGTATATATCTTTATTCTTTAGTAATTGTTTATAGAGTAAAGTAGTGTATTTTTGATACTCTGATTTGGTATTTTGTTCTTGTTCAATTATCTTAATAGTTGAATTGTTAGGAGTTTGACTTGGTTTTCATTTTGAAAGATCTTTCGATCTTTTGTTTATTAAAGTATTTCCACGACACCATAGGAATCCCTCTACCTTCACATATATTTTGTGTCAACTCTAAGCCTACCAACTCTGATCGATAATTAAATATTAGGTGAATTAATCTAGACGATATAACACCCAACATTTTGGCACCGTTGCCAGGGAGTTGTGTTGTAAGGTAGAATAGATAGAATTATTTATGAATTTTAGTGATAGGATGGTGGTGGGGGAGCGATAAGACGAGAGGTAAGAACCTGCGCATCTGTTATAATAGGCACCCCCAAATCCAACAATAGTAGTAGCATAGGTTTTTCTTTAGTTATAAGTTTTTCATGAGAAGACTTAGATATCCTCAGGGTATATTTGTTAAGGCAGGAAAAATTATTGAAATTCCTACTAAATTTTATAGGGGACGTAATCTCCCAGCCACTAAATCAGTAAAAAGGTATCGAAAGACACATGTAGGAAGTAGTTCTACCCGAAAACCTAAGGAGACTCTCTCGAGAGATGTTACCAGGGAAGCCATAGAAGGAGAAGGAACCTTGGAAGGAGGTCCTAAGGACCTCATTCCTGAGGAAGTTCAAGAGGATCAACCACTAGGAACCTCTAACCCTCCACTAGTCTTGAATCCAAATAATACAAATTTTTCTCTAGTAGGAGATACGAATTTCGTTGACTTTGTTGATCCTGACCAGGTAAAAGCTCTCTTTGGAAACTCCGTAGATCCAATTATCTCACAAATTGAAACATCCACAGTAGAACCTACTTTCCCTCTAGGATTCAATAAAAACATGGTTGATCAGAGGAATATCTCTCCCAAAAAAGAACGTTGGTACGCCCCATTATCACCTCGAAAGGAACCTCCTAGGTATATTTACATTAAAAACCCAGCCTATATGGACATATGAGGAGAGAATCAAGATGATTATGAAGTTAGAAATGGTGAAGACGAAGGGGGAAATCTAATTGAGGCTACCTTTGGGTCTCCTATTTTAGACACTATACATGATGTAACTATGAAAAACATCCCTCCTTCCTCCTTACTGAATTTCTATGGAAAAAGTAATGAGGGCCCAGACACATTTATGTTCGAGTTCAATATCCTTTGTAGGAGCTATAATTATTTACAAGATGCTCACAAACTAAAACTCTTTCCAACTACACTAAAAGATTCTTCGTTAAGATGGTTCATGGGATTAGGTGAATCCACTATCAGCACTTGGGATGATATGAAAACCTCATTTTTGTAGAAATATCAAGAGTATTGCAAACCTAAGGACTCTTGACATGATATATTCAAGATACAACAACTTGAAGATGAAATCCTAGAAGATTATCTCAAAAGGTTTGTTTATACATTACATAAATAAAAATATAGTGACCTACGAGAAGATGCAGTACGTACACTTTTCCTTAAAGGGATGTCCGAGGACTTGATAGAAAGTCTTAATCTCATGGAAGCCAACGATATTTCTCATAAAACCTTTGCACAAATGAGTGAGATTTGTAAAAAATATTCTAGAAGTAGGGGAAAAGTTGGGAAAAACTTTGAAGAGCCTTATATTAGAAATGTAAGAGGAAACATTCCTAGTTTAGGTGGAGTTACAAGGATAGAGTTAGGAAACCTATTGGAGAATTTCAAAACTGATATCTTAGGAGAAATTGGTTCTAAACTAGAAGCTTTACAAGCCAAGAAAAGGTAGGATGAAGAATGAGCAACAATGAGAATTTTTTGTCCAAGATGTAGGACCAAACATCCCCAAAGGGAATGTCCATTAAACAACATCTTCATATGTCACATCTATATGGATGAACATCCAACAGACAATTTTCTATCGTTACTTGGGTTGCAATCCATATACAAGAGTGGGGATGTAGGTGAAACATATAGGAGGCCTCTTTGGAAACCTAGAGGCCAACTAACACACTAGAATTTTCCACCACAACCCCCACTCTATTATCCTCCATACCAACCACCTCAACAATAGAACACCTCAAGTTGGAAGAATTGGACACCTCAGTACCCTACTCCTCAATTTCCGCAGCAGAAATATTAGTCACAAGGATGGAGAGGACAACCATACCCATAGTCACAACCTGTCTCTGTACCTAATCATCCTTATCCACAACAACAAACAAATTTCCAGCAAATTTCGCTTGGATTTGTACCTCCAGTTCCTCTCATTGCACAACAACCTCATCACTTCCATAATACAAACCATCCTCAACCAACATTATTACCTACACAACCGATACCTAAACCAAATAATAAGGCAACTCAAGCTCTTAACAGGATTGAATTTCAAACTCTTCCATGATAACTTATTTCGACTGTACCTGTACATGAGATTCAATTACAATCTGGAAGAGTTGTGAATGACAAACCCAAGTCATCTGTCATCATTCATGAGGTAAATGAAGAAGAAGAGGATTCAAATGAACTCGTGAGTGATGCCATTTTGGAGGATGTGAAAATTCTGAAGATTCCAGTACACACCCATCCTCCACAAGAACCCATTCAGGAGCAAAGAGTTCCTCCATTTCTGGAAAGACTAGTAATAGAAAAACCTATAGTTCAGCCTGAGTATGACATTTTGAATGAATTACAGAATATCTATGTCAAAATTCCTCTATTACAAGCTATCAAAGACATACCAATCTACAACAAGGTAATAAAGGAACTATGCATTAAATTCCTAGGGAAGAAGCAAAAATACCCCCTCACAATTCATGTTATAAGAGAGATGTTCTAATGTATGACAGATCAGTCCCAGATTGCAAAAGATACAAATCCAGGAGCCCTAGTAGTGACTGTAATTGTAAACAATACTGCCATAGAAAATACATTAATCTATTTAGGATCTTCCATCAACATTATGACCACCGTAGTTTTATAAGTTTTATAGTTAGGACAATTTCTCCAAACTACCCCTTCCATCCTAGAACTAGCAGATTGTACTACGGTATAGCCTGTTGGAGTCCTGGATGACATTATTGTATCAGTAGCCTCATGGGAATACCCTGTCAACTTTATGGTCATAGAATCAAAGGATCCTTATAAAGGGCATCCTATTATCTTGGGAAGACCATGGTTATCTACTGCAAATGATTTTATAGGATGTAGGGATGGAGAGATGACTATTTCCAATGGGTTGTCTACACAGAGACTTATTTTATACCCCCAGCACAACCAATAACTGAAAACTCATGGTGGTTAAATTTTTCTTTTGGGGACGAGGACTTTGATGACCTCTCCCTCCCTAGTGATTTCTCCTGGGCAATTCAGGAGTAGACCACTGAGAATGTATTAAACCAGTTTGTTTCTTCAACAACTTGTATAGATTTTCCTTAGTATTTTGCTCAATTCGATCAGATTTTTGGAGACGAATTCCAATAGAATATGGCTCTCTCAATGTTTACGGAGACACCTTGTGTCTTCAAAATTGAAGAGCATACAGGACCCTATACCATACCTTGTGAAGTTGGTCTTGAAAAATTTCTACATATAAACACAGGATTAAGTGAAAACCAACAAGCACAGTTGCTTGAGGTTCTTAAAAAAAAAGCTAGAGCATTTGCATGGGAATGCATTGATATAAAGGGTATACACCCTGACACTTGTATTCACCATATTTATATGGATCCAAACATTTCAACTGTAAGGCAGCCTCAAAGGAGGATGAATCCCGCTCTAAAGGATATAGTAAAAGAAGAATTACAAAAACTCCTCAGTGCTGGTTTCATCTATCCTTCCTACGATAGTAAATGTGTGTCTCCTCTAGGGGGAGTCTCAAAGAAAGTCACAGGAAAATGGTGCATTTGTGTTGATTTTATAGAGCTAAACAAAGGCACACTTAAAGAATACTTTCCTTTACCTTTTATTGATGAAGTGTTAGATACCCTGTTAGGTAAACAGTATTTTTCCTTTCTTAATGGATATAGTGGTTACAACCAGATTTTAATAGCAACTAAAGATCAAGAAAATACCACTTTTACATGCCCTTGGGGAACATATGCTTATAGATTTTTTCCATTTGGCTTATGTAATGCACCTTCCACTTTTTAGTGAGCAATCTTAGGAATTTTTTCTGATCTTATACATGACTGTGTGGAGGTATACATGGATGACTTTACATCTTATGGCAATACCTTTCAAGAATCTCTTGACAACCTCGAGAAGGTCGTAATCTGATGTAAAGAAACAAATTTATCCCTTAGTCATGGAAAATGTAAAATGTTACTGACATAAGGTATAGTTTTAGGACACCATGTTTCCTCCCAAGGAATTAAGGTAGACCCTGCTAAGATCGAAGTAATTGTTGGCCTTCCCTCTCCAAAAACTCAAAAAGAGGTAAGAATATTTCTTGGTCATGCATTCTATTACCACCACTTTATTGAAAATTTTACTAAAACAGCTGCACCAATGTTTATATTGATCATAAAGGATGTAGAATTCCAGTGGAGAGAATCTTGTCAAAATGATTTTGAAATTTTAAAAGCTAAACTATCGGTGGCACCAATACTCAAGGGTCCCGATTGGTACCTTCCTTTTCATATATCCACCGATGCCTCTCATACGGACATAGGAGGAGTCTTGGGCCAAAAAGAGGGACAAGCATCTTATGCCATTTATTTTATTAGCAAGAATTTGATTGCTATCGAACTAAATTACACTGTTACCGAAAAGAATTTTTGGCAGCAGTTTATTCTAGTAATAAATTTCGCCATTACATTACAGGTTATGAAATTTTTATTCATACTGATCACTCTGCCATTATATTTTTAATTAATAAATCAATTACTAATTGTAGAGTGACCCTGTGGCTTCTTCTATTGCAAGAGTTTAACATCACCGTCATTGACCGACCTAGTAAAGAAAATCTAGTAGCAGATTTCCTCTCTCGCATTCAACATGATGATGGTGCTAAACTCGTTGACGACACTTTTTCTGATGAACATTTGTTTGTTGTGTCTATCCAAACCCATTGGTTTGCATACATTGCCAATTATTTTAGCAACTGGGAAAATTACCAAACCATTTGTCCCCACACGAGAAGCGTCATATTATAGTACAAAGCTCTAATTATTCATGGGTTGATGATGAACTCTTCTGCACCAGTCCAGATATTATTATTAAATGATTTGTGCGGGAGGATGAAATGATAGACATCCTCCATGGATTCCATGATGGACCATTTGGAGGAAATTTTTCTGATAGGCGAACAACATACAAAGTATTGCACTCGGGTTATTACTAGCCAATCATTTTCAAGGATGCTGCTGAGTATGTTAAGGGATGTGATAATTGCCAAAGAATGGGTAGATCTACATCATCTGATCAGATTCCCTTACAACCTCAGATCATGATTGAGCCTTTTGAGAAATGGTCTCTTGATTTTGTAGGACCAATTTCTCCCATGTCTCCTAAAAAGAAGTATATCCTGGTTTGCATGGAGTAAGTCACCAAATGGGTAGAAGCTAAATATTTGTTTAGGGATACAGAGAAATCAGTGGTAGAATTCATATATGAATAAATATTCACTTGGTTTGGTGTACCCAGATAAATTGTCACAGACCAAGGATCTCAATTCACTTCCAAATTAATGAAAGAGCTCACTACGAACTATGGCATCCGACATTGCAAATCTTCACCTTATCACCCTCAGGCTAATGCCCAGGTAGAATCAACCAATAAATTATTAGAATCCATTTTAACCAAAATGATTCACTTACATAATAAGGATTGGGCAGATAGACTCCCGAAGGCCTTATGGGCCTATAGGATAACATGGAGAAACACTACCAGACATACCCCCTATGAGTTAGTGTATGGAAAACAAGTCCTTTTACCTATTGAATTTCATGTTAAGACCTTTTGTATGGCAGCACAATTAGGCATGGATTTGAATGAAGCATAAAAACAATGAGTGTTATATATTAATGAGTTAGATGATATTAGACAAGATGCACTCCAAAGAACCATGCTAATACAGAATCAACGAAAGAAATGGCATGATAAATTTATTAAGCAAAAGCAATTTAATAGTGGAGATTGGGCACTACTTTTTGACTCACGGTTTAAGAATTTTTAAGGAAATTTAACTACCCATTGGATGGGCCCATATGAAGTAGTTACATCTTTTGACAATGGGTCAGTAGAAATTAAGACAATTGATGGTTCACACGTTTTCTTTGTAGTAAATGGACACAGACTTAGACTTTATCACCAACCAACATCTAAGCTGGATTTCATACAGAATGTTTTGCAACAGAGAGAAATTAAATTAGTTGAAGGGGAAGTTATTCCTCCTCCTCTCGATCCTTAGAAAAAAGTATTTTGGGTTATCATCACTTGTATATATGTAAATATGTGTTTGTTTCTTTGAAAAAATAAGAGTCATTTCTGAAAAATTGCTTACAAGGGACTCTTTTTCTTTTTATAATGTTATATATGTTTTCATGAATAAATTGAATCATCTAACAAGTGGTTTTGCAGTTTGATTACAAGTACTTTATCTCTATAAGCAGCTCATGGAGTATTATTTGGAAAAGGAAATTACGCTAAAACATTCATAAGATATCTTAACCTTTCTTGGGGTACTTTTGAAATTTGCAGCTTATAGTGGCAATAAAAAAAACAATCCTCTGTATATCAATCTTAACCAGCTCTTCTATGATTCATATGGTTTTTGGTATTTTGATTCAGACATGTATATTTCTGATTTTCTCTTTTGAACAATTGCTTGACAGACCTACTTTCATTATTATATTTTTCACAATCTTATCTCACACCTATGGATTACTAGTTCATCCTATACTTGCTATCAAAACTTGTCTCTCAAGTATTTTGGTAATAACTCGAGAGTAAGTGGATTTTTTCCCTGTGGGGAACATTACTATCTTTCATGAAGAAGAAGGACTGTACGAACAAATAACAACTTTAAGTTATTCTCTTTTGACATGATCTATGGTTAAGGCCATTATGAAAGTTACTTATGAGTTTACTTTACAAAATTGAATTATGTGTTTAGCAGGGCTTAACACGCTCTAGTACCAATCGGCTTCCATATATTTAATATCATTATACAAGGAAAATACGACGGGGTACTGAACAGGTATGCTAGCAGTGGGTAAATGCTAAGTAATAACTTAAAACAAGGAAGCTTGATAAAATGCAAGTAAACCCGTCGGGGTACTGAACAGGTATGCTAGCAGTGGGTAAATGCTAAGTAATAACTTAAAACAAGGAAGCTCGATAAAATGCAAGTAAACCCGTCGGGGTACTGAACAGGCTCGCTGGCAGTGGGACTATGCTTGCATGGTACCAAGATAAACTCGCCGGGGTACTGAATAGGCCTGCTGGTAGCGGGGCAATATCATGTAAAAGAGATATGGTTAATGCACCACTATGCACATGGTTCGTAAAACAATGATAATATAAAGACAATTTTTCAGAATTTATGAATAAACATGCCACGACCAATTGTTTATAATGTCATTTGAGAATGGCTGTAAGTTGGGCTTGGCCTTGACCATCTAATTCAACAAATATCTAGGATGTCATTATCCTAGAAATGGGACCCATAGCTATAAATCTCACACACTCCAGGGTAAACTCAAAATATTTTGTGATGACAAGATATCTTTAAAATGAGGCATGGATGACTAGCTTTTCCTATGGCATTATTTTGGTTATATTATCATCATTCAAGTGGTCTTTCTAAGCATTATTATATTTTTCATTAATATAAATATATGAATAATTTCCATCTACTAGTTAGTTTTTCTTTTTCTTACAAAAATAATAACAGCATGATATAAATCTTTATTTCATTATTTGGAACAATCAATTTTTCTTTCTTGTATGGCTTGAGGACACGCCATATCTTAGGTTTGGGGGAGGATTAGGAAATATTAGACTGTTTTTATTTTTCATTATTTATGACAGATCTATTTATCTCTGACAAATGATAAGTGTTTTCAAGATAATGTAAGTAGTGGAACTTGGTTATAGCATGACACATATTTTCACAGAAAAATCAATATGGAGGACTGTATGAAGGATCGAATTATGGTCCAAATGAAATAAAAAATGACGATATGAATAAAAAATTGTGATATTACAACACTTATGATTAAATTTGCTCACCAAATTTTGTTTTTGGCAAATAATTTTTACCTCCACGTGGACGCGATTCATTAGAGGAAATTTCAATTTAAAATGGGCCTTCCAAAAATAATACAAATTCCATGTCATCATGTATTAGCCGATCAAAATTCTTTAAAATTCAAAAAGGGAGCACCTATTAAACCATTTTTTAATATAGATTTGGGAATAGGTATCATAAAAAACTACTTTTTTTGTTCGTATTTTCGACATATCTCCCTGTGTTTTTACTCAAATTTCGATCAGGAGAGCTCGTTGGATGCGGAATTAAATTCTGAATCCAACGAGTACCCACTTGGCATAATTTTGATGGGTATCACTAGCCCAAAAACAAAAAATACCTAAAAAAAAGTGATGATGATGTCATTATCACATTTTTTCAGGTATTTCTTATTTTTTGGGCTAGCGGGGCCCGTTAAAAGTATTCCAAGTGGGTACTCATTGGAGGTGAAATTTAATTCCGCATCCAACGAGCTCTCCCAATCAAAATTTGAGTAAAAACACAGGGAGATATGTCGAAAATACGAAAAAAAAAATAGTTTTTTCTTTATTTTATTATTTTAACTGTTATTTTATTAATTTTCCTTGGGAGGCCCATTTTGAGTTGAAATTTCCTCTAATGCGACCTTAGAAGCTTTTTAGTCATCATTTCACTATTAGCAACCCTATCCTCTTACCCAATCACACATGAAAAATATTAAATGACTGATCTTGTTGTTAATCAAGGTTATTATAATTGTAAATACGATTTATGCCTTTGTGTCATACATTCAACCTGTCCAATGTTTTACTTTAGACATGGTTGAACTAATTACAAACCTTATAAACTCACTCATTAATGGTAGACATCTCAAGGTTCCCTATGATAGCATGATCTCTTAAACAAGATGAACTTCTTTCTATTCGATTGTTTTCATTATTTATGTAGAGTTGTTTTATCCATTTTCTTCTTAAACCCTCTAAAAAACGATCCTATATCATAACTGTTGTACAATGCCAAATTGTTTCGAACCTGAGAGCTATCAAATTAAGACTGTTGAAGAACTCATCAAAGCCATTAAAATCTTCATACAACGTTTGACATGAAAATACATGCTATTTTGAAAGCACAAGCGAGAAGACTAAAGTTTAAATAATCTCCTTCATCTGCCAAGTTGAAGGCAGCTGCTAGCGCAACTCCGCCTTCTTCCTAAGTTATCTTTCTTTTTGCTCAGTGGGACCTGTCATTTCTCTGGTTTGGGGGAATTTTGATCCCAGTTTTTTCATTATTTTCGGCAGTTAAATTACACATTTAAACATATGTTTTGTCATATTTTTGCATAATTTCTATCCTGCAGCTCACTATTCAGCCTCAAGTATGAATGAATTTAAGGTTTATGTAAAATCTGTTTATTATTATCATTTCATGATTTTATAGATTAAAATTGACATTATTTGGAGAGTGTTTTGATATATTAATTTATGTATGCATTTTTTTATGGGTTATAGGTTTTGGACGAGCTAACAAAAAACAAGTATTTAGCTAGATATGTGCATAGTGTGTCCAGCTTACCATCCAACTCGCTAATTAGACTACACGATATTCGTTGGTAGGTTTTCTAGGAATTAAAATGTTAGCATGAAATTGTTATTGTAGAACATAGTCCTTAGCGTGCTGACAAATGAAAAACGCATTCATCCAAGATATGCGTAGAGCATATCAAGCTTAGCGTTCAGTTTTTCGTTCCAGCCGGGCATCGTTTGATAAGAGATTCCTGGGTGTTAAAGTATGGAGACTGTTTATTGTCCATGCATTTGGGTGATGAAATGGATCCCATTCTAGAAGGATCGCCAACACGCTCCCTCTGTTTGACACCACGACACTAATCACGCCAAAGTAAAGTCTGTATGCCACATCACACATCGAAGAGAACCGATTCGCGAAGGAGAAGGAGAACGCTGTACATTGGTGTTTGATTAGTTAGATGTCATACTGGTTGTCTAAATTTAGAGAGAAGTCGACCACTAAAGGGTCAAATTTCTCACCTTTGTAAACATTTTGTATATAAACGCCTCCATGCGAAGAGATAAATAGGAGTTCAATTCATTAATGAGACAATTAGTTTTTAAAGAAGAATTTTGTAACTATGTTCCTTATTTTTAATAGAAGCTGTATGTTCAGCTGTTCATGATTGTGTTTGAGTAAGCATTATCTAGGAATCACCCTTGATTGCTGAGATGGCCTCTCATCAACCAGAGGTTTCTTTTCTTGTGTAGTTTGATTTCTAGTTTGTTTTCATTTAATTATTGTAAACATTGCTTCCTGTAATGCATTTTATTTCCAAAATTAAATAGCTAGTTGCGCGCATAGTTTGCTTTCAATTTGCTTTCAGTCATTTCATTTCTAGTTTTACTATGTAGATTTTACAAGTAGATAGAATAGATTGCTTTTATCAAGTTATAATAGATTCAATTCTGTTCATTTCCTTTTTGTTATAAGTTCATTGAAGTTAAATTTTAGTTTGTTTCTTAATACACAATGATTTATTTATATTTATGAATTAGTTTAAGATTATTTCGCTGTTAAATTTGATCATTAAGTAGGTTTATTTACTACCTCTATGCATTATATTTGCATGTGCACAAATTCAGCTGAAGATTAGCTCATTTAGGTTATTTTCAGTGATTTTGGTTGTGCAGGCTGTCATTCGGACAGCCTGTTTAAACTGTTATTTAGAGACCCCTTTTAGACCTGCAGTTTAGTCTGTCATCCAGTCCATCGTTTCGTTTTTAGTGTTTTTAATTTGTTTCGAACCCGTTTTAAGCTCTGTTTCTTTAGTATTTCAAGTATGCTTTGACTGTACTAGATAGATGATGGTCCTATTTAACATTAAGACTAAAAGTTAGATTATTTTAGATTATTTATTAAATCTTTATCCTTTTACTTTGAACATGTTTTGAGCTATGTTATGTTTTGTTTCTTTTTTTTTTTGTTTCTGATTCCTTTTAACTAATACCATTGTACTGTTTTGTAATCATGCCTTTGGATTGATTTATCTATTTGCATGAAAAACTTAGTATTAGAAGTGTTATCCTTAGGAAAATATATTAGTACTTTGTAGATTGTTCCTTTTTCACTATGTGATTACTGAAAGAGACTTGTAGGATATAAATCAAAGTTATTCCTATTAAGTTTTCTACTTGCTTGTTTTATTAAGTTTTCTACTTGTTTCTTTTATTAAGTTTTCTACTTGTTTCTTTTATTAAGTTTTCTACTTATAAGTTAGGTCTTCCTTGCATCTTACTATTTCACTTGAAAAGTTAGTTGTTGATAGTATCCTTTTTAGTCTAAAGTTATTTGCTTATAAAATAAATTATCAATCTAATTATTGTTTCTATGTTTCCGAAATAAAATTTCTTTGCATAATTATTTGTTGAAACTATTCAAATAAACCTTACTATAAAGTGTAGTTTTTCTTGTATAGAAGGAGTATTGTATATATCTTTATTCTTTAGTAATTGTTTATAGAGTAAAGTAGTGTATTTTTGATACTCTGATTTAGTATTCTGTTCCGGTTCAATTACCTTAATAGTTGAATTCTTAGGAGTTTGACTTAGTTTTTCATTTTGAAAGATCTTTCAATATTTTTTTTATTAAATTATTTCCACGACACCATAGGAATCCCTATACCTTCACATATATTTTGTGTCAACTCTAAGCCTACCAACCCCGGTCGATAATTAAATATTAGGTGAATTAATATAAATGATATAACACCCAACAAATATTAATATACTCTATTCTTCATCTTCAAATAATCTTAGTTCGAAATACCAAATGGTTTTATGTAAAAGTGATTATTAATGAGAAAATAATGACCATTTCCCCACTATATTGATGTATGCCATTGTAATGCTGATTATTTCGAATGAAATAATGTTTCTCTAATATATTTATGATGAATGGACTTCCATTTATGAGTATTATAAGTTTTGTATCCAGCACTTAAGCATTTTAAGTCATCTTACTCTATTTATTTTCATTTGGAGAAGATTTGGTGCCATTTCCCCAAGGGTCGAACTAGTGATTTTATAGCTGTTTGGGAGAGGGTTATAACAACCTTTATAAAATGAATAATTATGTACATGAGACCTTAATAATTTCCCTTAAAAATCCTCTACCTCTATTCAGAAAATAGTGGGTTTGGGAGCATTTGGAAATCCATTTTCAGCATTTACCCTGGGGGAATTGAAACCCCAATTTGCTAGTGAAAAATCCTACCTTAGCCAGAATATTAAATAAGTTTTCAAAAGTATTTGGATGGTCATAAATCATCCATGAAAATCATATTCACGTCCTAATATCAGTCATATACCTTCTCAGAATATTTGGGAGCATTTGGGTCAATTTGAAGACCTAGACATCAAACTAGCATAGATCACTAAGACCCCCCCTCCTCCACTCTCTCTCACTCCCCAAATCATCCAACTACACCTAACCCACATCCCCCTATC
>LPNX010395030.1:80168-107179 GCA_001517045.1 Pseudotsuga menziesii | reverse complement strand
CTCCTCGTCTCTATCTCCCCACCTACTAACACATTGTCTCACTCTCTTTCACCCTTTCTCCACTTACCCCCAAGCTTTTAACACCCCCATTGGAATCTACCTCTAGCTCCTTAACACTCCCTCTCCATGTCTACCTCTAACCCCTTACCACCCCCTCCCCCAAACCTTTAAATGGTATAATTACAAACCAAACAATATAGTTGCAAATCGTGTGCCTGTTTATGTCAATAAAAAAACGTGCTCGTTTATGTCAATAAAATCACACGTGCATTTGTTTCAATAAAAATGAATGTGCATTATTTTTAGTAAAAACCCATACTCATTATTGTCACATATGCTCCTAACCCCCAAAACCACCTATTACATCCCCTCTTCAACACCTAGACACCCTGACATTAATCTAACCCTCCCCCCTCCTAAACTCCTAAATCACCCCTTCCTCTCTCTCTATCTCTCTCACAAACACATCCACAAGTCGCCCCATACCACTAAGACCCCCACCCGCTCCCNTCTAACCCCCCTCCTCCTCATCTCTATCTCCCCACCTACTAAAACATTGTCTCACTCTCTTTCCCCCTTTCTACACTTACCCCCAATATCTTAACACCCCCATTGGTCTCTACCTATAACTCCTTAACACTCCCTCTCCATGTCTACCTCTAACCCCTTACCACTCCCCTCCCCCAAACCTTTAAATGGTATAATCACAAACCAACCAATATAGTTGCAAATCGAGTGCTCGTTTATGTCAATAAAATCGTGCATGCATTTTCTTCAATAAAAATGAGTGCGCTTTGTTATTAGTAAAAACCCATACTTGTTATTGTCACATATGATCCTAACCCCCCAAAATGCCTATTACATCCCCTCTTCAACACCTAGACACCTCGACATTAATCTAATTCCCCCCATCCTCAAATCCTAACTCACCCTTTCCTCTCTCTCTATATCTATCTCANTCCCCTAACTCTAACCCCACCCAATCCCTTCAATCCCCTGATAACCCACCACTCTCTCTCCCTGTCTCTCACTCTCTCCCCCCTATGTCTTCCCCTACCACTAACACCCCATCTCTCTCTCTCACACACATCCACAGGTCACCCCATCCCATGAAGGACCCACCCCATCCACTCTATCTTTCTCTCTCTCTCTCTCTCTCACACACACACACACATCCCTATGTCTCCCCTTACCACTAACACCCCCTAACCCATAACCTACAACACCTAGACACCCCCACACAAATCCACAAGACACATCCACTATCTCCCCTTATGACTAACACCCCCCTCCCTTATATCACTCCCCAACCAATCCAACTACCTCTAACCCCCACCCCCCTATTACATCCCCTCTACAGCACCTAGACACCCCCACATTAATCTAACCCCCCCGACTCCTAAACTCCTAACACACCCCTTCCTCTCTCTCTCTAAGACACACACATACACACACATCCACAGGTCCCCACATACCATTAAGGATCCCCCCTCCACTTTATCTTCGTCTCTCTCTCTCTCTCACACACACACACACATCCTTAGCTATGTCTCCCCTTACCACTAACACCCCCTAACCTATAACCTACAACACCTAGACACCCCCACNAACCAATCCAACTAATTCTAACCCCCACACCCCTATTACATCCCCTCTACAACACCTATACACCCCCACATTAATCTAACCCCCCACTCCTAAACTCCTAACACACCCCTTCCTCTCTCTCACACACACACATACATACACACACATCCACAGGTCACCCCATGCCACTAAGGACCCCCCCTCTTTCACACAGACACATCCCTTGAGTTTTAAAACAATATAGTTAGGTTGAAGAGAGGGGGGGTGTTAAGGCGCTAAGATTTAGGGAGTGCTTGTTAATTCCCCCTAAACATTGAATGATCCCTTAGTTGTCGAACTACCTTCTTAAATGCCCCTAAATGTTATTTGAGCAAAACATCCACTCGTTTTATGTGGTTAAAACGTGCTCCTGTTTTTGTTAACAATAATGAGTGCACGTTTTGTCTCAATATAAACAACAACAAACCCTGTCCGAGAAACACTCTATCATATTTCACGCAGTTTTCACAGTCCGTACGCAATTTGAGGTTGCAGACAGTCTATTAAATGATCTCGAGACCCATGGACACAAAAGTGGATCGAAGCCCACCCTCATGTCCTACTAACATGAAGCCCAAAGGGGTTGGATCCATTGGTGAAGAGCAAGGAGTTTTTCACCAATGGGCAAGGTTCAATTTCAATGAGGGTCGAACCTGGAGCCATGGGGGCACCTTGAGGTAGTGGTCGAACATGTGGTTCCACCAATAGACATTGTATTAAATGATCTCTTGATATGCAGAAACATAAGTGGATCAAATCCCACCCCCATGTCCTCCAAACATGTATGTCAATTCTCCCTAGCTCATTCGATTAAGGTATGGGTCTTGTTAGTAGGGTGAACCGTATTCAACTTCCCTTACGGGAGAAATAGTTGGGAGGAGACACCAAAACATCCATCCATGCTAAGGGTTGGTGTGGCTCAGGTTAGGTGCAATCCCAGGGTGACTTTGACAGTTTAGATTCCCCTAGGTTGTAGTTCTTAACCAAGGGTTCATTGCTACCAGCCCCGAGGGACAGGAAATCGACCAAACAAAAAAAGAAAAATCAAGTTCTTTTTATAGAATTTAATGACCACAGAACTAATTATTAAAAAAAAGAATTGAATGGTTGTGGAAACCATTTGATCAATTATTAAGAAAAATAAAAAGAAAATAAAACTAGTTGGTTTAAAAGTCCGATGAGTCGTGAGCGTATTGGTGTGGCTCAGGCCATGTGCGATCCCAGGGTTACTTTGACGCCTTAAATACTCCTATGTTGCAGTTCTTAACCAATGGTTCATTGCTACCAGCCCTATTATTTCTCAACTTATAAAGTTGAACATTAAAAACAAAATTTTAATTTGTTTAATTAATATAGAGTGAAATGTGATCGATTACAATATACACCTCTCCTATAATAAGTAAACTATCTTCAAAAATTCAAAACTAATATATTTTCTTTTCTTTTCTTTTATGATTGATTCATAAGTATAGATTTTAAAAAGATCAAAACTAATATAATTTATTTTCTTTTATGAGTACTTTATAAATGCATTCATTATATGATATTTAAAAGTAATTTATGTATTTAAAAGTACTCATAATTCTACTCACATCAAATACGTTTTTTTATTATGTTCTCAACATATATAAATTGTATGGTTGAATTATTTTGTCTTGTAATTTTTTTACAATGTTTCGTATCATGTATTAAATAGAATTAAAAAAACATTTATTGAAGTTTTGATTGTCTAGACTTTGTTGATGTCTACCTAATTTTTTCCTTCCCATGCATAGGTAGTGGGCTTACGTCATCAATTGTCCAACCTTTACTGTGAACCATTAAATGCATACTTTGCGTTGAGCTTGGAAATATTTTTCAAGATTATTATTTACAATATGAATAGAAATGAAGAGAGGCAAGTTCCTGGTGGTTCCAGTCTTCTTGCTGGGGTGTTTCTTGGGTGACCTTCTCTCCCTTTTCGAGCAGTTTTTGGTGTTTTGGGTGGTTTTGGGTTCGTTCTTCCCGTACGTCTGTCGAAGTTCTGGGGGAGTTCATACTAACCCTAATGAGAGGGTTTCCTACGTTAAATAAGTTCTTTCCTATGTAGACACGACTACACAAATTTATTAGCATGTGGGTCACGTGTCGGTGGAAGGTGGGACTCTAGACATCCGTCAACAACCGTGGAGTGGCCCGAGGACAGATAAGGGTTTCAGGACTTTGGGTTTTATGAAGTCTTGAACTACTTTGCATATCAGTTTTGAAAAAGTTAAAGGTGGTCTCCAGGTGTGTATTCTCGACAATGATGTGATGATGGACATGGTGGAATCACCTTGGTCAATAAGCTCGAATACACTAAGCTTATTCGATCAAGAATTTTGGCCTGAATTTGAGAGGTTTGGAAACCTTTAATCTGTTCAATTCCTCTAGTCATCCTTCTGGAGAATGGGTGGCTTATCTTTTAGTTCTTATCTAAGGAAGACAGGAAGGTTATCGAGGGTAATTTCTGAGTCATCGATTAAGGGTCCTTAGTCCTGATATGCTGGCATGTGGGGTTTTGTCCAGTCCATGAGAAACTGGTTAAGAGGCATCTATGGGTGATTCTGCCCGGCTTTCATGTGCACTGTTGGAACTTCAAGGGATTTATGGGGATTGCTAATGCCCTTGGGAAGTTTATTCTCATGGAAGATGACCAAATTCTGGGATTTGAACAAGTTTCACCTAAGGTTTTGATGGAAATGGAGGTGGTTGAGGGTTTACCTGTGGAGTTAGAAGTTATCTGGGAAGGAGGCTCATTTATGCAAAGAATGGATTACTGGCGCATTCCCTTTTGTTGTCACCGTTGTTGGGCTACTGGGAATTCAAAGGATAGATGCCCAAGTAGTTCCAAAGTTAAGTCTTTTGTTGTGGAGCCTTTGGATAGCTCTGAGGTGTCTCTGGGAATGGAGCGTAACTTGCGATTTCCCCTGCCACTTCACAAGGACTTAGATTTATATTTTCTGGTCAAGTTCGCACTATCTATTCCCTTACTCCTTGATTTTATTTCAGTTGTGGATATCCTTAAATTCTTTTGTTGCGATGGCTGCGAGAGGGGGCGTGGAGGACCTTCCTTTTGATTCCGGGGTTGGGGAAGGTCAGGGTGAGGGTTCTCTGGAGAGTGAACCCATCTCTAGTGGAAATACGATTAGTGAGTTCTCTCTCCGAGCTTCGGTTGGATATTCCTGCCTCAAAACCTAACTCTTCTTCTGTAGGGGTTTTGGAGAAACCTACCTTTATGGATTTGGATTTCGCTCCCTTATGTCATGATACTCGTCCCCCATTGGATATAGCTCTTTCTTCCTCTCCTATCTCGGATGCCTCTTTGTATAAGGGTTTTATTTTGTCCACTTCTGGGACTGTTGCTCTGTCTCGGGTTATACATTCTCTTCCCATTTTTTCTATGGAGGAGACTCTGAGTCCTGAATTTTTCCCCATTTCCTTGATTCGGGTCGTAAATGTTTCTATCCGCAAATGTAGGAACTCAAATAAGGGGAGGGAGAGTTGTAAGATTGTTAAGGATTCCATCCAAGCTTCCACTTGCATCAAACCTCGGGTTTGTTCGTTATCTGAGAGGGGTATTTACTTGTCCTATGGTTCTGGTCTTACATTTTCTCCTTGGGATCTTAGAGATTCGGCCCTGATAGACGTTTTAGAATTGTTTTTACTTACTTTAATGTGAGAGGGATATGCAGCAGCCCCAATAGAACTTCTCTAAAGAGACTTATTGATCCTCATAATTCAGATATTGTTATACTTCAAGAGACAATGATTTTAGCCCATTGTGCATCTAATTTATTTTTGAGAATTAAACCCGGTTGGAACGTTTAGATGCTATTGGTCTTTCTGGAGGTACCCTGGTGGCGTGGAACCCCTTAGTGGCTGATTTGAAATCCTTTTCCACTTGTGCAGGCATACTGCTTTCATGGAATCTTAAGGGCCTTGATTCTCCTATTAACATTATTAATATCTATGGGCATTTCAGCGCTAGAAAACAGTTATGGGATAGAATTTGTGATTCGTGTATTTTGAAGATTTCCATTCTTATTATAGTTGGGGATTTTAATATTAATTTATATTCAAGCAAGGTTTTGGGGGAGGTCTCTCTGTGGATCCCCTCGTTGAGTATGTTGATATGCTCTTTGATGAGGCTCAACTGGTCGATATAACCCTTGATGTCTTGGTTCCTACTTGGACAAATGGTCGCTCTGGAAGAGGGGGTATCACCAGACATATCGACCTCTATTTCATGTATGATAATCTATGTGAGTTACTTGGAAGATTCTGATCATGGTATTTCTCCTCTGGGGTATCGGATCATCGGGTAGTGTTCCTTCAACTGGAATGTAATAAATCTTTCTGCTACTTTCCTTTTAAATTTAACCCTATTTTGTTGTTGGATGAAGACTTTAACTAGTTGGTGCTTGATAATTGGCCAATATTTTCTTCGATGGCACCTGGTCATATTATCCCGATGAAACATTTGTCTTTTACTTTGGATAAGATGAAATAGAAGGTTATTTTCTATGAAAGAAAAAAGAAGAAGGTCGTGGATCGTACTTTAGTCGAAATTGAGGGTGTTATTCAACATTTATCCAGGGAAGTAGATGAGTTCTATTTCTCTGTGGAAGGGAAGCAATCTTTAATTAATCTCGAATCTTCACGTCAGAATTTACTTTTACAAAAAGAAGAAACTTTGTGCCAGAAAGGCAGGTCTATTTGGATTAAGCCCGGTGATGATAATACAAAAAGATTTCACCATTTTGATAACAAAAGGCACCTTACTAATGCTATCTGGGAGGCCAATGGGGTGGGGGGTGAATCAATCCGTGATAACAATTCCATTTAGTCAGCTGCGAGGTTTTAATTCCAAAAACTTTATTCTAGTTCAAGATGGTTTGTGCATCTCTAAACAACTTCAAGTTCTCAGGAATTTTCCTCATTTTTTTAATCAGGCGTATTGTGATAATATTGGGGGTGTTATGTCTGAGTATGAGGTTATAGAAACTATTAAAGGCTTCAAGAAAGATAAGATCCCAAGTCCAGATAGATGGAATGTGGAATTATTTCTTCATTTTTTTGACCTGCTGGAGATTGATGTGGTCGAGGCTGTCGACGACACTAAAGAGCCGAGTTGGTTCTATATTCAGTGAATACTACTTACATTACTCTCATACAAAAGGTGTATAAGCCAAAAAATTTCAATGAGTACAGGACAATCTCTCTCTATAATTTGTTGTATAAAGTTGTTTTGAAGATTATTGCAGAAAGAATGAAACCAGTTCTGGGCGGGGTGTGTTTGCTGAACAATTTGGTTTTCTTCTGTGTCTTCAAATCTTGGATGCGGTTGGGATAGTGCAGGAAATCTTACATTTGATGAATATTAAGAAACTTAACTATTTTATTCTTAAGATGGATTTGGAAAATTCCTATGATAAGATTGGCCAATATTTCTCACGTCTTGCATTTTTGCATGTTGGTCTTTCTCCGGATATTACGAACTGGATTATATTTTGTGTTACTTCGGCTAGTTTTTCCATTTTAGTTAATGGATTCCCCACATATTTCTTTAAAATCTCACGAGGCATCATAAAAGTATGTCCTTTATCGCCTTATCTATTTATCTTGGTTATTGAATGACTCAACAAGCTTTTTCTGAAGGCCAAGGAGGATGGGATGATTAAGGGGGCTAAGGTTTTGAGTGGGTTATACTTGACTCATATTTTATTTGCTAATGATGTTTTGATATTTGGAGACATATCTTTACATGAATGGCAATTTATTAAGGAATTGTTAACTACTTTCAACTTGGACTCGAGTTTGTCTATCAGTTTGCATAAGTCTTTCTTCAATTATAATTGCAGTGAGGTGTCTTTATCGAATCAGATTCATAGTTTTTTTTCTCTCCAGATGACACATAATGATATTGGTTTGAAGTATCTGGGATACTTTCTCAAACCTATCAGTTATAAGAAGTAGGACTAGAAATGGATTTTAGTGAAATTCAAAGGAAATTGAATAGTTGGACCTTAAGATGGATGTCCCTTGAGGGGTGCTTAATGCTTATTACTTCAGTTCTCTAGTCCGTTCTTGTTTATTGGTTTTTGTTGCTCCATATTCCGAAAGGGGTGATTGAAGTTATTAGAAGAATTGTCTTTCAGTTTCTTTGGCAGGGAAAACAACAGGACACAAAATATCACTTAGCTATTTGGGAGAATCTTTCAAGGTCCAAAGGAGCTGGTGGTTGGGGGATAAAATATTGGCCCTTTTAACAAGCCTGTGTGTGCCAAGAGTCTCTGGTGAGCTCTCTTCATTGATGATTTGTGGGAAAATATTATTAGAAGTAAATATATGCATAGGTTACCTTTAGCTTATAACTGGTTGTGATGTGGAATGGCACAAGAAGCCAAAGCGTTCCTGATCTAGCACAGTTTGATGTGGGCTTTGTCGATTATTGTCTCTGATATTTGTTGGTAGGTGGGTAGAGGCAACCAGATCTTCATGGGAATTTATATGATTCTGGACCCGGGGGTTAATTTCTTTCTCTCTCATAGTTTAATTTGTCATATTCAGGCTAGAAGAATTTTTTCTCTTTATCATATTTATTCTGAGGTAGAGGTTTTGATGCCCCATTGGCTTTCCTCGTGGGATCTTAATCTTCATGGGGAGTTGGATTTGGAATGGGATGAATATGTTAATTGTATGATCTTGGAAGGTATTACTCTTTTAGACGCTAGTGATCATTTTTTCCTGTGTCTTAATAAGCAGTCTTGAAATGTTACGGCCAAGTTGGCCTATAGTTCTCTTGTTCATAAGAAATCGTATCATGTGGATTGTTGGTGGACTTCTAGGCTTTGGAATGGTAATTTTCCCCTAAAAATAAAGTGTTTTGGCTGGTTGTGCTTTCATCATAAGATTTTGACCTGGGATGCACTCCAGAAAAGGGGAGTGTAGGGTCCTGGCAGATGCTATTTATGTTTCAATGCTTTTGAAACAGTGGAACATTTGTTTGGGGCCTGTTTTTTCTTTCAGGATGTTTGGCAGCATTTTTGTGGGCACTTGAATCTGATCATTGCTTGGGACAAGTCGAGTATGGAATAAAATATCAATTTTTGGCTGAAGTCTTCTTCTTTTACAATGGACTAGACGTTGACTATATTTTCGGAGGTGTGGTGAGCTTGTAACCTTGTTTTGTTTCAGCATGGATTTGCTAACTCTTGTCTAATCAGTATGAAGGCCATTATCATATTGCAAAATTTAGTTGTACCCAATTTAAGGGTAGAGTTTGAATCATCAAGGATGTGATGTTTGTTCATCATAATATTCTTGGGTTTTTTTTATGGAGTGGAATAGGGAGGCATATGTGGAGAAGGGATGGTTATCAAGATTCAGCTGTACCTTGTCTATAGACTTCATATGTGTCTTGGTAGAGGTTCTAACATGAAGACAAAGTTATTGACACTTTGGGCTTGCTTTGGTTTTCCTATAATAAAAAACTTCTTTCTCTTTCTATGATGGGGGATTCAAAAGCTATTATGGATTGGGATAACAACACCCAACAAATGCACACTATTGAGCTATATCATTGGCTTAGGAGGGTCAAGGATCTTATTGGAATTTTTCAGCAGATCTCGTTCTGTCATATCTATTGGGAATTCAACACAGTTGTGGATGGTCTTTCTAAGTAGGAGATTGGCTCTGGGGTGGGCATATATCATGGGAATTGCTCCACAAGAAAACTATGATAAATTATGGTCTCTTAATATTTCTTTAGATAGTCATTCTGCACCTTTTCTTGATTCTTTTTGGGTCAGCTACTAGATGCTTCCTAGTCTTTATATTTTTTTTTTATCTAGCCTCGATGTTTTCTAGTCTCTGTATGGGGTTTGATCCATTGTTGATGGTATCCTTTTTGTACTGATATGTTTCTGTGAAGACTTCTTAGATATGTATTTATGAGATTTTTTTTTAGTAAAATACAGTTGTCTTTTATGTGTGAAAAACAAATCCGAGCCAATTTGCAGGAATGGGAAAGATTCGGTTGCACAGAAGCCATGTTGACTATACAATTTTAGACTCTTGCCACTTATAAAATGTACTTTACACGGATGGCGATAGATCAACATATTCATTATTCCCACGATTGATATAGCAATCTGCCAAATATTAAAACGATGAGGAGAACTAGACTAGCGCGTTGTACGCCCAAACACATTGGCCATTTGCATGGTAAAGCTAATACTCTCATTTTCTGTGAAAAAAAAGCTAATACTTTCATTCACTATGGAGGTTTTGAATACAGACTATCCACAATACGATATTTTTCATACATTGGAAATAAATTTGAGAACCACTTGGCGAACATCTAATAGATCCATTTATTTCTCAATTAATTGCTCGAAATGATATGATATAAAGTATTAATGACTGATTTGAACACATATTTACACATTTTCTTTGTATTTCCACAGTTTTTTAATAAATGAATTTTAAACTTAATATGTAAATGTACCATGATTTTTACTATGTGTACTTATTATACCCGCCGAAGGTCATGTATCTTGTAATCGATATGCAGTGAATTGCATATTAGTTTTACTTTTGACCGTAATTATATTACTTTTCTCTATAGTTTTATGTTGTAGGCTTATTTTTATTTTCTTAAAATCTTAAACTTGATTTATCTCCAATATTAATATTATTGGTTAATCACTTAGAAGCCGAAGACTTGCTTACATATCCTAAGTTTTTAGCTTTTGTATATCTTGGTTTAGAGCATGCATTCAGTATTTAATACATTTACGTTCACCCCATTTAATGCATTGACAATGGCCGCTTTGGTCTCCACCCATGCATCAACAAATTCAGCAGGAATTGCACCACAACCACCGCCTTTTCCACTGCACCACCACCACCACCTTTGTCATTGACATCCAACCTTGTGAAAGCTTCATATGTCACTACATCACCATTGATTGCTTCAAAAATTCTAATACATCTTCACAGACTTCATGGAAACAAATAACATAGAAGGGATTTCATATTATGTACCGTGGACACTCTTCTTCTATGGGATGGACTCTGGAGAAGGTACACCAATTTTGGGCACCCTTTGCTACAACACAACTTTACATAGAAGTATTTTTCATCTACCATCAAAACGAAACAAATAACAAAGAAGATTTCTTTAGCATTTCAATCTCCAGATGATTGATTGAATGTTTAGATCTAGTTTCCATCTTGAGTGCTTATCAACTATGAACCAACCATTTATCTTGGTAGGCATTCAAATATAGTTATTATTGGATTTTAATTCTTATTTTGTTGTAAATTTCAAATAAATTTCATATAATTAAGGAGAAGAAGAATATTGAATGATACATACATTCATACCTTCTTGAATATCTTCATTGGTTGTGCACTCACGAAATTTTTGAGAGGACTTCCATTCAGCCAACAAAAGTAGGAGGCTTCTCCCATCATCATTTCCATCACCCTCTCCCTCTCCTCTGTAGCTCATGTTTATGCCACTATCCCTTCTCCACATATGACACTTAACTTTACACTCTCTCCTCTTGTTATTCCCCTCCTCCTCTCATCGATGAACCGACAATTCCTTGTTATTGGTCACTCCAAATCCATGACCTGTCATTTCTTGTCACTCCCAATCCTTCATGATATTCGATCTCTATTCCTCCTCCAATTCTATTTAACGAGAACAATTTTGTAATTCACAAACCAACTATAATTATAAACTAAGGAAATATTGGAGCAAAGTTCATCATTGTACCAAATTTACTAAGAGAAGTCATTCCCAAACAAGGAAATATGATACATGTTACTAAGGATTTGTGGATGGTCATACCTTCATCTTTGTCTTTGGTCTCAAACTCTTTTTGTTTAGCAGGTGTATCCTTCACATGCTCTTTTTTGATCTCTTAGGTTGTTATATTTAACATTTAAGTTTCGATCTCCATATTGTTTCGAAAAGGAATTGCATTTAACTTCTATTGTTGTTCTAGTGCCTGTGCCAATTTATTAGTCTTCTTGATAGCCATGTATTTCAGTTTCCATATCTCATAGTGTTTCTAGAACTTCAATTGACAGTAACATGTTACGAGCATACATGTTGCATAGTGATCGATAAGGAATTCAACATCAATTGTTTCTCTTTCATCTCTTTGCAATCAACGGGAAGAAAGAATTCCAAGATACAACCATCAGTCCCAGAGTAAGTATTCCTTAATAAAAGGACAACAAAAGCCAAAGTCATCAGTCCCATAGTAAGTACTCCTTAAGAGAACACAAAAAAAATTCCTTAAGCCAAACATGCAAGCATAGTGCACCAATGGATACACTGTCTTTCTAAAATATGATATATTGTCTGAAAATATGGTCGATTGAATGAAAAATCCTTTCTAGGAACACCTTTACCTTTTAAAAGGTGTTTCTTAGAGCACGCATCTTGAAATTCCAACGTGTCAAAATCAGTCCCATAACATGCAAACTTTCCCACCAAAATGGAAATCATTAACTATACAAATTTCCTTCTTACTATTGCCACCAACAATAATGTTGCTATGCTTGCAACATCATCCTTCCTTGTCTTCCAATGTTAATTCCCAAACCAAAGCAAAGACATATAGAAAATTGAAATAGAAATGCTTGGCAATGGTAACGATATTTATGGTGTATATTTATATACAAAGTCCATAGTTATATATCCTTCAAAATCAGGGAGAATGCATCCCAATGACTTAAAGCTACAATATCAATATCTTATGGGGGGAAGTGCATGCAAATGAAACGGAACAAGAGTGGTTGATAATGTCTGAGAAGTGTCAATGGATGTTGCTTTTTTTGTTATTTTTTCTTTGCCAAAACGGTTGTGTACCAATTCATTTTTTTGAGCTCCCCTGGTAAATATTCTACTTAAGAATTCTTTATCCTTGATGACATGAGATAGACAACAATGGGAATCGAGTTGATGGTAGTACAAATCCAAATTAATGTGATAAACATAAACAATTACATCATATAACACGTTGATGGTTATACTCGCACGTTAAATTTGGATTTTGTCTTTCCGTTTACATTTTCATTGCTGTTCCTAAATCCAAATTACTGTAATAAACATACATAATTAAATCACATAACAAGTTGATATTATCAGTAAATTTAAATACACAACTACTACTGAAATAGAAATAAAATGGTAGTGATAGAAATTACTGCAAGAGATTTTAAATCTTAATGGACTTCAAAATGACACTATTAGTGGATTTAAAAGTACATGTATATTGAAATATCATTACTAACCAAGAGAATTTACATAAATGAGGCTATGCAGGTATCTTTAACAATAGTTGAGATGGGTGCATTGACAAGAACCATGGAGATGGCTATAGGTTCCAATACATATTCTGAATGTGTAGTCCCTGGAGTAACAACTTATGATACATTGATTGAACATGTCTTTTTCCTTTGGAGAAGACACTGTGTACCTACTAGCAGCTCTCCAAAATTTTTTCTTGTGCTTACCTTGGACCATGGTGAAAATGGGATAGGTAGACAAATGCACGAAGTAGGTAGAAGAAGCAAATCAAGCAAAATCAAAGAAACATGGACCTCAGGGCATAAACACGCATAGGCGATTTCCCTGGGATGGTACATGCAAAGACAACATTTACAATGCCACTTTACATTTGTCAAATCATTTCTTAGCATTTCCAGTTGTAATGCATGCAACTTTGCTAGGCCGACAAATAGACCGAGGGAAGTGCATATCTCCAGTCATAAATTATTTATGTGCTTTGTTAAATTCAATTGAGTAAAACAATATAAGCTACGACTCCATAGTCCGTAACGACATGTGTATACTATTGGTTACATAGAAAAGGTTGAACCAAAATCACTAATGTACAAGCGGATTGTCATAATTTATAGTCAAAATTGCAAATATTTTTCTATCGTTTTAGGACATTGCAAATGAGATCTTACCGAAATTTTATTTGATCCTTCCTGGTATTAGGTGAAACATACGGTTTACGGCCAAACCCTAGTTTTTACCTCCAATTGTCAGATATAGTGCAAATCTTATTTCCACACACAAGACTTGCAATAATTGGACTCAACATGCATGTAGAGTGTTTTCGGAGAAAGTGACCTTGATCTCATGATTCAGTGAAGTAGAGGTTGAAGACAATGTTAGACACTTAGTACACATGCAAAAGACATGATATTATTTATTTTTATACAACATTGCATAGGAATCATTTATTCATGAACTCCCTTGTTATGTCCCCGACAGGGGATATATATATATATAAATCGATCATCTCTATTAATTTGTTCCATACAAACAGTGTTTGCCAAAAAACTAAAGTTTAACATAGCAATTTTGTTTTAATATTAAATTTTATTTAAAATAAATTATTTATCTATTATTTTATTGGTTTGTTTTGCTGGCATCTACCTCGGGATTTGGTGCCCAGGACCCGACGACAGATAGACGTAAGCAAGGTTCCAGATATAATTTATTGCAAATTGGTTTTAATGGTGGAATTGCATTGGTTTTATTGGTTTAGTGCAATTTTCCAAGCAAACCAAGATGCACTAAAACCTTTCTCAGGCTCTCGGATTGAGGTAATCTTGGGAATGGGTAATGAGGAATTGCATACCATTTATTTTAAATACGCATATTATTATTTTTTATTACGATTTTTTTTTTAAAACACGCTTTTTTCTTATTAGAAAACAATGTTTGCATTGATGCACAAATCTGGGTCTTCACAAATTTAAATATAATAGCTCTGATAACTTTACCAGAAACGTCATTTTTTTAATTGCAGTCATAATCTTTTTTTATTGAGACCAATGCCTCTAAAAATAATAAAACACTAACATTTGATAATTTTATCTCTTTTAAACTATAATATGTTTTATGGTCTTCTAAGCTTTATATTTTTTTAAAATTAGAACATCATCTATAATCCTTTCGGATTATTGTTGCATAGTTAAAAAATATTTTTACTAATGTTTCTAATATTTCCTTTAAATTTTAATTTTCTCATACAAACAACTTTTATATCATTCAAATAAAATAATAAATTAATGGAGCTTATGGCTCACACTTTTTAACTTTTCAAATAAATTATTATATATCATGTCTCCCATATTTTTAAACTTAAATTTTGTTTTTAAAAATCATGCATTTCCAAAAATTTAATATTAAATTTATCTTATTTTTGAAATTTAAATTGCTAATGACTGCTTTGTTTTTATCTAAGCATGTTGTATCTCCACATATATAAAGTATTTATCACCTAGCCTTAAATATCGACAATCAAAATTATATGCTTGGTAATTATTTGACCTATCAATGTTGTGTCCCTATGTATATAAAAATATTTATCACCTAGCATTAAATATGGACTCTCAAAATTATATACTTGGTGCGTAGAAAGTTAAGGTTGAGTTGCCTCTCCCATGGTACTTATAAAGTTAAGGTTTAGTTGTCTTTCAGGGTGGGCATGCATGACTTTATGCCATCTTATATGTAATATATTTTGGAAATAAATATATTACTTTGCTTTTATATTAATATTTTTAAAAATTAATTTGATTTAAATTTTATGTAATATTTTTACTTTACTTTAATCTTTTATATATATATATATATATATATATATATATAAAAGTTAAGTTAAGTTATATTATTGAAAAAAATGTATAGAGATTAGATAGTTAGTGTGTCACTTGAAAAAACACTACATACAAAATCTAAAAGAATGTTATTGTAAATCAACAATAACCTATTGTCAATGTCTTTAAAAATCTTGTTTTTAACTTTATTTATCTAACATATTTTCTACAATATCTTAAATAACTAAAAATATAACTAGTATACCAAAGGATAAAAAAAAGAGCTAACATAAAGAAGAGCACACACATCATTAGAAATAGATAGCATGGGTATATCTCGAACATGGAAACAAGAACACTCCTAGGTTGTTGGTGATTTTTTGTTGAATTCCACACTAGTGGTAGATTTAGCAACCAACTTGAGCTTGGAACTGATCCTTTTCATCTAGTTCTGAAAATTCATCAATTTGAAGCAGAATCTCATTGCACTCCTCTCTACTATCTAAGAGAGAGTTCATAAACAATGAATTCATTTGCCAATATAGAAGAAACATTTTAACATATTCGTTGTCATGGGTTTGAGAGGTCCCTACCTTAGGGATCCATGAACCTGTCTTTTGCTACATATCCTTATCCCTCTCATCAGAGCCTGACACAACCAAGAACCAACCTCCTACATTCTAACCCAATTGTTTTCAAAATTAGATCAATGTCAGTATAACAGGGTGCATCCATGAAGTTGGGTAACAATTTTGGCAAGGAAATTTTAGAAAAAACACAAAAACGTACCTCGATCGAGGGTTAAACAAACGCTTGATTGAGGTTTTCTTAAACCCTCAATCAAGCTTTTGCGAAACCCTCGATTGAGGTGCTGATACCTCAATCAAGCTAGGGACCTTGATCGAGGTCATTATGCAAATGTTTTTATAAAAAAGGTCGCGGGGACTTGCAACCTCATTTTGGCATTTTCTCCACATAGGTACCTCGACCAAGCTGCAGCGCAACCCACAGACCTCTACCGAGCTACAACGCAAGCCACACACAACCCAACCACAACCTACCTTTCACCACAATGTCAAAGCAGAGAGGTAACATCCTAAACTAGTTTTTTGCAATTTAAATCGAATTTTACGTTTTTTTAAAGGTTTTAAAATTTTATGTTAAAATTTTAAAAAATCATTATTATACATGTTTTTAGGTTAGTTTTTTTTGTTAAATATGTTTGAAATGTGCATGGGGACTTCACTTAGTGAACCTCTCACATAGCACGTGCGATCGTGGGATATTAAAGAATACCCTTAATTTCGAGAGATATTGACCTAAACTCTTTTTGTTGAAACCCCCTCCCAATACTTAAAACCTTCTCCCCACCCCTTTTTATAGCTCAATCCTTATAAACCACCCTATCTAGCCCCACCTTAAACCCCTCACCCCCCCAATACCTGCAATATATTGGTTCAATTTTTGATAATTTTAAAACCCACAATATGAACTAACGTGATAGTATATTGGTCAACAAGTGAAGCCCCCGTGGAAATGTGTGCCCGCAAGCAGCTTATAAAACTGTTGTAATTTAATTTTGTTATTTATTTAATTTTTTGTTTGTTTGTTAAATTCTATATTTATTGTCAACCGGTAGCGCTTATGCTACCAGTTTAATTTTTAAATGTGTGTCGAGCACGCAGAAATGATGCCCAATTTTTTTCAATCCTCCGAGAATACATGGAGGATTGAAAAAAATCCATAAGACACGAGGTAAACAGAACCTATATGAACCATAGAGACAATTAATCAACCCTAGACCCGAGACAAATCATTAATTTTTTATAAAATTTTAATTTAAATTTGTTAAATTTAAACATTAAATTTATAGTTTTTATAAATATTTCTATAAACCGACAACATTTATGTTGCCAATTTAATTTTGAAATGTGTGTCGGGCAAGCAGAAACCCAATTTTTTTCAATCCTCCAAGAATACACAGAGAATTGGGAAAAATCCAAACCCTAGACAAGAGACAATCATGAACCTTAAACCGACGAAGACATTTATCTCAACAACCCATATATTTTAATTAAATATTTTGATATATATATATATATATATATATATATATATAATAAATTATAATTATAATGAAAATATTATATTAATTCATATTTATATTTCTTATAAATATTTTTTCATAATAAAATATTATACATATTATTTATTTTTCTTATTATTATAACTATTTATAAATAATATTTATTTATTTATTATTATTATTATTATTTAATTTTTTACTATATCAATTTTTTATTTTTTATTTATATAAATTTGTTTATATATTTTACTTAGTTAACTATAGGTGAACAATAAAATTTTCTTTCTTTATAGGGTCTCATAAACTAAAATTGGCCTTAGTAAATGTTAATTATCATTATACTCATCATTAATAATTATTTCATATTTATATTTTTTATAAATATTTGTTTCATAATAAAATATTATACATATTATTTATTTTTCTTATTATTATGGCTATTTATCTAAATGCATTAGATAACATTTATTTATTTATTATTCTCTATTATTATTATTATTATTATTATTATTATTATTTATTTTTTATTATATCAATTTTTTTAATTTTTCTATTTATATTAATTTGTTTATATATTTTATTTAGTTGATTGTGGTCAAATTTATTATTATACTTTTAAAATATATTTTTCATAATAAAATACGATACCTAAAGTACAAAATAATAAAGTCCACAAATAACATAGTCTACAAATCATCCCTACGCCATTGATCGAGAGATCGACCATCATGACCACTACCGTCAGCTGCACTATGCCCCTGGCCTTACTCATGCACATCATGAAGAAAAAAACCGAGGTCTGAGAACTGCAGAAGTTAAAACTGTGAACTCTGCAAGTTAGTTACAAACCACATATTTAAATTACATGTACAATGTGACAAAAGATTAAATATATATGAAACACAGATCTATGAACTCACCTCACTCGAGTTGAGTGTCAGGTTTGGGAGGATTCCACCTATCTGCTCAAACTCACCTTCACCAGGACTTGAATGATGAGTGGCAACCCATTCATCTGTAAACATCACAGCGGCTTCAACGCCCTCATCTACAGCTTCCTGTGTCTGCGTATGTTTCCATGACATGACAATAGTTATATTAATGAATTACAATTTGAACATAAATGTGCAAACAATTCGAACATAAATAACTAGTACCTCGTTGACTGGTGTGTCGTGAGTAGGACTCGGGCGGGGCTATGTAGAATCATGTACAATGCCCTTGCCTCTATCCTGTACAATATGAACAAGATAAATGACGAAAGTTAGAAAAAACCAAAGTATTATGTGTTCAACAATCGACTCATTTAGAAATTCAAATTTAGGATGACAGTTAACACATACGTCATCGACATGGGAGGACAAAACTACATTGGGACCTCGAATAGATGCATCACTACCAAAAAGGACCTCCATGAAGGTCTAACACAAAGCAAAGTATTATTTAAAAAATGATTCATTTGAGGATACATTACAATCAAGACAATCAAATGATGACAATAAAGATATACCTGTCTTGTCTGTCAAAGCATGCATCTCTCATGTAGTCGAAAATATGTGTCGCAGACTGTGATATCATACTGTAGTACTGTGTCATGATCAAGAAGGCACATAATATCATCATTCACCCTTTGTAACTTAGGCTCTATAGATACAGTGGGTGCTCTGCTTCTCTTTGTGTGCACAACCATCATGGTACCATGCATTGCCAGGCATGTCGCCTTTGCTAGTGCACTCCGCTCTTCAATCACTAGTTGAGATGACTTGACTACATCATCTATCCTAAGCAAGGTCCTATTAGGGAAACCTACCAAAGGATATGCCTTCAACTGAGCTCCAAGGTCTCTCCTAGCCCCAAGACACGCATGACTGCGTCCTCCACCAGCACCATAGAAGCTTGAGGGTGTACTGGTGTAATCTGGGTGCATCCCCAGGACAAACTATGCATATATATGTTTTTCAAGGTATAGTGGGACCTAGTCATGGTGGGGAAACATGCCCCATGCTCCAATAAACATGTCATATACATAAGGCGCTGCAACCTCTAGCTTAAACTCCTTGAGTCTAAGCAGTTGAATAATGGGGCGGTCAGGAGGGATATCAAATAATGCTCCCTTCACATCATGGCCAGGTGTTGCATCTCTCACTGCGGGCCATTTATTAGGACCCATCACTGTGGCCCTTCTTCTCTGACATGCAGTGGCCCAAAGAGAACTCAATGGCCCGATGGACCTGTATATCTTCAGTAGGTTGTCTACTGCCTCTAACATCATCCACATCGAACGTGATGCAAGAGTGGTCTGAAATGGAGCGGACGTTAGACTGCAAACAATCATGCTAACTGGTAATGTCTTGCAGCATGATCTGTGTGATCTCATCCTCCCATGGTGCTTCCTTGGGACGGTCAGGGCCCTGTTGTACAGACGCAACACCTGAAAATTAGATGAAAACATAAATGTCAGTCAAAATACATACATCAACTGTAGGTGAATTTGAAATCAATATAAATTAAAGGTACTGACAACTAAAAGAAAATTATATATGCATTTAATGTACCTGTCTCATGGGGAACCTCCCCATCGACACCAGTAGTATCCTCCTCATCGCTCGGCTCCAAGTAGGAGCGTGTTTCCGCGTAGGACGCCTGGACAAACCTGTGAAAATAGAGACATACAAGTTGATGATTAAATATACACCTGTGAAACAATTTAATTTTATGTAACTAACAACAAAGAGTACACCATGCGCAATTGTATACTTACGAGTCCTCTGCCGACCTCTGGGGTGAAGAATGGATGCAGATCCGCCAATGCTCTACCTTCAGCGAACCGAAGAACTCCGCAGTGGAGATGCATCTACATGAAATAAGGCATAATAAATGAAATCAACATACAATATAAGATAAATGATAAATATGTTAATAGTAAAGATGTATAAGAGATAATTATAATTTTATTATCAAAATAAAATAACAAAGTATAAATAATTTGATACTATTTCAAGGGACCACTGGCATTTAAAGAGATAGAAAAGAGTTATGGGAGATTGTGTGTACCACTGGCATTTTAAGGGAAGTTTTTTTTTTTTTTTTGGGGGGCGGGGGTGTAACTTGAATTTGACAACGGTTGTTAATGAGGTTTAGGGGTCCTCCTCTCATCTAGATCCATTCTATTGTTATTTCATTCTATGGTGATGGACATGTTCATAAGGGGTGATGATTTCTACAGACTTTCTCATTCTCTCATAAACTAGTTAGCAGGTGCAGGCCATTTTGGACTGGCTCATGTTAGAAACAAGTTGGATCATTTTCTCTCTTATTGGTATTCTGCTAAAGATTTGAATGTGTCTATGTAGGTTTCTAGAGAATGGAACTAGTTTGTTGATGGGCTTAACCACTTTGGAATTAGAATCAATGATATGGAGGATAAGCTGGCATGTGAAAAAAACAAGGCAAGTGGTCAAATCATTGGAAAGAGTTCTAATGATTCAACGGTAGTTGATTTGGTGGTTTCTCGTGGTTGTTGGTGGCACAACAAGCTCTAGTCCTAGAATTTCCCCCTGAAAGTTAAATGCTTTGTTTGGTTATGTTTGCAAAATAAGATACTTACATGGGACAATTTGAGTTCTAGAGGTTGGATAGTTTTGTTGGGCTTGAGCAGTTTATTTGAAGACTCCTATCATTGTTTTTTTTCTATGGACTTGTTTCAAGGATTTTGTTGGACAGGATGGTTCTGCGATGGCCTTAGTCCTTAGTTTTTTTATAGTTTTTGGAGATTGTCATATGTATCTTAGTCATGCAATGTGCTTTAGTCTTGTTTTGGCCGACATAGGGAATGTTGGTTACTTCTGGATTGTTGTTGGTGGAATGTATGTTTGTTACAAGAGGCTAGATATTTTATGATATTGTCCTAGGTAACTTTGATTCACACTTGAATAACAAGTTTCATGTTTTATTTATTTTTTATTTTTATTTTTTATTTTTTCTCTTGAAAAACAAGAAAAGCCACAAAACCACCCAATAGGTAGGTAATATGGATGCTTCTTTAGTTCACATAAGCTAAGTTAAATTTGTATTATATGTTGCTTATTTGAGAGCTTAAATATTTGAAGTTGAGTAATTTGAACTTATGCTTAGTTCTCCTCCCACATAATCTAGTTATTGAAAGATTTAAAACTATTCAAATGAGATGAAAGATAACCTTAAGAGATCTAGTTAAGCCCATAGGTGTTTAGATATTATCTAGGATTTTGGACTTCATTGAGTGGATCAACAAGATTAACCTCAATACATAACAAGTATACAACCAAGATTCATTTCATGTGCATGATCTTGTTATGGTTAAATGCATCTTGATTAAGATCTAAATAAGCTTAAAAAGCGATGGTTAAAAAATGTGTAACAATTTGTGTTTTATTTTTTTATATTAGTTTTATTTTTTGTTTATTAAATAGTATTTGTTTTATATTTATATTATCTATAATGATATGGTATGGATAATGGAATATAAATAAACTAATATTATTTTAATATAAAATTATATATTTTAATCTTTATTTAATATAATATAATATTTTTATCTCTTTAATATAATATTATATGTTGGGAAACTTGTGTAATTTTCATCTTTATCAACGAATTCTATTTCCATTGAATCTTGGTTATTTGAAAAGATTGACCTGTAATTAGGGTAGGCAAATCCACTTATTCTAACTAAATTGATTTTCTCATGACATAATTTTGATTTTTTTTCTTACATTGGAATCCAAGCTACATTCTTATTGCTAAATCCTATTCATATAAACTACTCTGAACAAGTATTCTCTATATCAAAATAAAACATCTCTTTTTTTCACAACTTTCAAACACTTAAATTTTATTATATAAATAAAGTTAATAAATATATAAATTTAATTAAATTAGTATAATCATATTAATTAATAATATAGTTAATATAAATATGATGGCATTATTTAGAATATTAAACTAATAACTATATTATTAATTAATATGATTATGATGATGATGGTTAACATCCCTTGAGACCAAACTTTGGTCTATCAGATCTAAATAAACGAATTATTTAGTTTGTTTTAAAAATGTGTTTCTATGCTCAAAGAGCTTGGATAGAAGCGTCCCGAGCTTACTATAATTTTGACAAGTTAAAAGGCTAGGAAGGTTTGTATTGCAACAAAGATTATGAAACTGAGATCTAATGTGGGTGTACGTAGGGCACTCTAGGAGGAAGTGATTTTCATCCTCAATGTTCATATTCTCACAGAGATGGAAGATCCTTTCCACCCATGGTGTTTTAGGAACTGTCCAACAACCTGTTTCACTATGGAGCTCATGAGAGTTCGTTCTTATCTTGGCTATATTAATTTTTTTATTTGAACTAGTTAAAACAGAGAGACATTTTTGATCTTCTAGAGTAGGGTTGATGACCTATTTATAATATCTTAATTTTCTTTCTTGCACCACATTTTAGAGATAAGTCTTTCTTGCACCACATTTTCTCTTTAAACTTAGAAGTAACAATATTTTTAATGTTATTAATATTTTGCAATGCAACAGTTTCGTCGATCTCCCAATGGTTTAACCAGGCCTTGGTATCTTTATACCAACCTCGCTTGAGCCTCAGGTGATTTTGGCTGGAATTTAAAGCTAGCTTAGGAAGTCTATGATCTCCCATATTATTGATTTTGTGCTTTTATAATAGGAGCCTTGTCATAGTGAGGATTTCGATAGGAGAAAGACCCACTTCTATGAGGAGAATAGGGTAGGGTGTATTGCTTTAAATTTTGAGGTTATATGTTATAAAAATTTTATGGATTTGTTCAATCTTTCTCGAGGATTCTCTAGAGATGCTGCAAACCCAAACCTCACACCCATACAAGATAACAAGAGTGACTAAAGTTTCAAAGATGAGCTTCTTTTTATCCCACATCACAAGGTTTGTTGCTTTACAATTATTTTTGAGACCAAAATAAGCTTTCCACCTTCCATGAATCATTTTCTCAATGCTATAGTTCCAGCTAAGCTTGTGATGAATATCAATTCCTAAGTATTTGTAAGAAGACAATTCCTCCATTGTTATGTATGGGGTCTCTCTATTATTAAATTATTATTATTTACATTTAGATGAATAACCATAATAATAAGAAAAATAAATAATAGGTATCATATTTGATTATGAAAAATATATTTAAAAAATATAATAATAAATTTCACCACAATAAACTAAATAAAATTTATAAACAAATTTATATAAATAGAAAAAGAAAAAATGATATAATAATAATAATAATAATAATAAATAAATAAATGTTATCTAATACATTTAGATAAATAACCATAATAATAAGAAAAATAAATAATATGTATAATATTTTATTATGAAACAAATATTTATAAAACATATAAATATGAAATAATTTAGGAAATAATTATTAATGATCAGTAACATTTAAAGGCTAATTTTGGTTTATGAGATTCTATAAAGAAAATAATATTGTTTAACTATAGTTAACAAAATAAAATATATAAACAAATTTATATAAAAAAGAAATAAAAAAATGATATAGTAAAAACTTAAATAATAATAATAATAGAGAATAATAAATAAATGGTATTTAATACATTTAGATAATAAGATATAATAATAAGAAAAATAAATAATATGCATAATATTTTATTATGAAAAAAATATTTATAAGAAATATAAATATGAATTAATATAATATTATAATTATAATTATAATTTATTTTAATTAAATAATTAATAGTGTATATATATATATATATGTGTGTGTGTGTGTGTTGTTTATATAAATGTCTTCGCTGGTTTAAGGTTTATGATTGTCTCCCGTCTAAGGTTTGTATTTTTTCCAATCCTCCGTGTATTCTCAAAGGATTGAAAAAAATTGGGCATCATTTCTGCTTCATGGCACACATTTCAAAATTAAATCGGCCACATAAAAGCTCTCGGTTGATAGAAATATTTATAAAAACTATAAATTTAATGTTTAAATTTAACAAATTTAAATTAATTTTTTATAAAAAATTAATGATTTGTCTTGGGTCTAGGGTTGATTAATTGTCTCTATGGCCCATATAGGTTCTATTTACTTGGTTTCTTATGGATTATTTTCAATCCTCCGTGTATTCTCGGAGAGTTGAAAAAATTTGGGCAACAATTCTGTTTGCTCGGCACACATTTCAAAATTAAACCGATAGCATAAACGATATCGGTTGACAAAATATATATAATTTAACAAAAAAAATAATTCTTAAATAAATAACAAAATTAAATTACAATTTTATAAAAAATCGACAGCATTTTTGCTTGCCGACACACATTTCAAACATATTTAGCAAAAAAAACTAACCTAAAAACATGTATAATAATGATTTTTTTAAATTTTAACTTAAAATTTTAAAACTTAAAAAAAACGTAAAATTTGATTTAAATTGCAAAAAACTAGTTTAGGATGTTACCTCTCTGCTCCGACATCATGGTGAAAAGTAGGTTGTGGTTGGGTTGTTGGTGGCTTGCACTGTAGCTCAGTCAAGGTCTGTGGGTTGCGCTGCAGCTCGGTCGAGATACTTGTGTGGAGAAAATGCCAAAATGAGGCTGCGGGGATGCCTTTTCTATAATTGTTTTTGCACAGGGGCCTCGATCGAGGTTTTCTTAAACCCTTGATTGAGGTCTCAGCACCTCGATCGAGGGTTTAAAAATTGTTTGAACGAGGTACATTTTTGTGTTTTGGGCAAAATTTCCTTTCCAAAAATTGTAACCAAGCTCCATTGATGCACCCATTATCGACTACAGGGACACCCAAAAGGCGTGGAATGAGCATTTAGTCATATGTATTCGCACTCTTCAATGAGGATTTGAAAGATGTTGGTATAGAGTAATTTTGGATTGTTTTACCCAAGTAAACAACCTGTCTACTCTGTCAATTTCTCACCATAAAATTCTTGCGATTCCACTGCACCATATGAGTCGAGTCGACAAGATCTGCAGTGATTTATATAAACTGCTACATGTATTGTCATTCCATCTAAAATAAATTGTGAACAATGAAATTCCACAACAATAAAATTATGAAGAAGTTGATTTTATATCCTTTTTGAAATGTAAAAAAACACTCTCATTAACAAATTCAATGAAAAAATTAAGTTTCAAAAACTTATCTTTTCAAATGCATATTTGGTGTTCGACATAGGAATTTAGAGTAATTGTATAAAGCATTCTTAAGTCAAGCCCAACTATCTAGCTCTAAAATCCTATTAAGGAGAACAAGTTATTTTAATCACTACTGTACCCTGAGGTATTAAGATTGATCCATTTCTACGTAGGATGTATATATCGAAATCCATTAATCTCTACCTAGAATTTACTTAATAAATATTGAGAAAGTTCAAAACCAAAATTTCAAATTCATTTATTTTATTACAACATTTATTTTGTCACTAGCTTAAATTAGAATTGTTGTAAGTATATTTATTCCCCTAATTTTAAAACATAGAACATGTTAGTTATTTATCAGTTTTAATTATTAAATACTCTGTATGCATATCAATTGATCTCTATGTTAATAGAAATTAAATACTAATAGAGTATGCATATCAATTGATCTCTATGTTGATAGAAACATAAAAAGAAACAACTTATTTTAGGGTAAAAGCATAATAATGTGTCTCACTTTGGGGCATGAAAATTTGTTTTGTTTTTATAAATTTATTTAAAGTATTTATTATAAAAATTATAAAATGTGCTTCAAAAAATTTCAAAAAATAATTTTAACAATCACTTATATATTATTTCCATATTCATATGAAAATATATTGATTTTGATGTCTTAAAATGATAGTTTTTTGGGTTGCTCTTTTCAGTACACATAAAAGTTATTATTTATATTGATAATTTAATGATAATTCAAATATATCATAAAATAAAATTAAAAAATATGTACAACAATCTTAAAAATGTTTACAAAAAACCTGTTCAAAAAAATTGGAATTAAAAAGGTAAATGAAGATAGATATGGGGGGTCACGGTTTTGTGAGTACTTGTGAGAGTACTTGTGAGATGCCTGAAATAATAGTAAATGGCCTTTAAAGAAAATGAAATAAATAAGATACAAATAATTTTTTTAATTTAAAAAAAATACCATATAACAACTCAATCATAATGAAAACTTTTGGTTCATTACATCATTATCTAATTCTTGGTGGATTTGTAGATTTCTAAACAAATACTTTTAGTTCATAAATTCCATCGCTGCAAAAGGGGAAAAAGTGAGACACATTACCATAATTTTACCCTTTAATCCTTAGCATAGATTATGTACTCATATCCATCCAATGGCGCCAAAAAGTGTTGCCACCTTTCACACACCTGGGTTATGTTGTATAAATATTCAAGCCACTCGGTGTGTCCTTGGGGGCAAGTCTCGAGTCAAGGCTGTCACCTTGTTCTCGACTCCTCCGTTCAGGCTAACGCCTAACGAAGCCAAGGGGGGTAGACCCTATTAAATTACTATGGCTAATTACTTCGTGTGATGGTTTTATATTGATTAAGTTGTTTAGGAGTTTTTTGAAATTAACCAATGGAAACAAAAGATAACCAGATGCA
>LPNX010395030.1:55058-80049 GCA_001517045.1 Pseudotsuga menziesii | reverse complement strand
ATATATATATATATATATATATATAGTGTCGTTACTGTGCTTATTTGCTTTATATCTATGTATAACATAAATATTGAGAAACGTAGATTAGAATTGTTGTACGTATATTTATTCTCATGTTTTTCAAACATAGAACATGTTAATTATTCATCAATTTTAATTATTAAATATTAATAATGTATGTATATCTATTGATCTTCAACTTAGATAATAATTACTTATTTTTATTTTCATGTTTTTTAAACATAGAACATGTTAGTTATTCAACAATTTTAATTATTAAATATTATAGTGCATGCATATTCATTGATCTTTATGTTTTGCAACATATTTTTTTTTCCTGTGAATTATATGAACTTTTTAAAACAATGAAAGAATTATAATGCATATTTATTAGCCAACCTCGTATAAAAATGAATGTTAACCAATAAAATAATTGGAAATATATGTTGATTAATAAAATAATTTATTTTATCAAGCATTAGAGAGAGAAATAAATGTTCACAAAATCCACATTAATGAATGTTGAAATCTTCTTGCCAGTGAAATGAATGGTGTAAAATTGTTATTTTATTGTCAAGTTACTTATATTTATTCTCATGTTTGTTAAACATAGAACATGTTAGTTTTTCAACAATTTTAATTATTAAAGACTAATAATGCATGCATATTCATTCATGTTTTTCAACATAAAACATGTTAATTATTCATCAGTTTTAATTATTAAATATTAATAATGTATGTATATCTATCGATCTTCAACTTAGATTAGAATTACTTATATTTATTCTTAGTAAGAATTGGGTCCCCCTTATCAAATGTCAAAACAAGTCCGAACTATCTAGGTTTTAACCTATCTCAGATAAATAAATTAACCCTAATATCCTAATTATTTAAAAAACACTAATTTTTCAATTAATTAAAGAACCCTAAATTCCTAATTAATTAACAAACCCTAATTTCTTAATTAATATAAATAACCTAATTTCTTAATTAAGAAAAAACCATACTATCTTAATTAAAAATTCCTATTATTAAAAGAAAAATAAAACCCTAATATGAACTTTAATTATAACTTTAAATAAACTTTATAAACTTTAAAAACTTTAAAATATTTAAAAAAACTTTACTTTATTAATATTAATATTAAAAACTTTGTTAGTATTAAGATTAAATCTTTACTAATATTACTTTAATTATAAACTTTAGTAAATTATAAACTTTAATATTATAACTTTAAATATATAATTTTTAAAAAACTTTATTAATATTGCTTTAAACTATAAATTTTAATAATTAAAACTTTAAAGAAATAATTTTTAAAGCCTTACTTTTAACTTTAAATTAATTGAGAAAATGAAAATCTTTATAAATATTATTAATAAAAGAATTTTTAATTTATTGATAATTAAAAAATTAAAAATATTTTAACTAATTTAAAAAAAAAATACTCTACCTATACCTATACCTAAGATTAGTCGGCTTGAATTAATAATTTTGTTAACCTTACGAACTAAAGCTTATTTATTCTCGAGAGTTGCAGCTTATCTATGCAAATGACTACTTGTCCTGATGATGGCTCCCGATTCGGAATTGAAACTTCAACTAAAAATGTCTACTACAGAATTTCCGGAAAAACCCTACATTAACATATTCTCATGTTTTTTAAACATAGAACATGTTAGTTATTTAACAATTTTAATTATTAAATATTAATAGTGCATGCATATTCATTTATCTTTATGTTTTGCAACATATGTTTTTTCCTGTGAATTATATAAACTTTTCAAAACAATGGAAGAAACATAATGCATATTTATTAGGCAATCTCGTATAAAATTGAATGTTAATTAATAAAATAATTTGAAATATATGTTGATTAATAAAATAATTTATTTTATCAAGCATTAGAGAGAGAAATAAATGTTGACAAAATCCACATTAATGAATGTTGAAATCTTCTTGCCACTGAAATGAATGGTGTAAAATTGTTATTTTATTGTCAAGTTACTTATATTTATTCTCATGTTTTTCAAACATAGAATATGTTAGTTATTCAACAATTTTAATTATTAAATACTAATAATGCATGCATATTCATTGATCTTTATGTTTTGCAACATATTTTTTTTCCTGTGAATTATATGAACTTTTCAAAACAATGGAAGAATCATAATGCATATTTATTAGCCAGCCTTGTATAAAATTGAATGTCGATCAATAAAATAATTTGAAATGACTGTTGATTAATCAAATTATTTATTTTATCCAGCATTAGAGAGAAATAAATGTTGACAAAATCCACATAAATGAATGTTGAAATCTTCTTGCCATTGAAATGATTGGTTGAAAATAAATCCTTACTAGTATAAAATTGTTGGTTTGCAACCGCATGTACCAATATAAGAGACATTGCCACTAAATAGCTCTTCTTATATTTAAGATTTACCCATTATAATACATTATTTCCTGAACTATGGTATGCAATCATGTTGATTATACCAATATACTAAGTCACCTACACTAACGCTCAAGTATGCATAACTATACTTCATCTATGGATGTAATCACAATGAATTTTCATCGTGTTAAATGCATTGCAGGTACAAGTGCGTGCTGCTTTAGGTATATGGTTGTAAACACATATATTCATTGTATGATCATCATATAAGCATCTCAATTTTGCTTTATTTCAAGTTTAGCTGATTGAATCTTGCTTCAAATTTTTGGGTATTTTAATATTCTTTTTCTTTACTGTTAACTTGAACGAATTTTGTTTGACATTTGAGTTTATATGAGCTTAGATTTCAAAATAAACATAGGGTGTGTTTCTTATCATAAAGATGTTGAATTTTGTGAATTTTATATATTTGTATATAAATTTATTTTAATATTAGAAATTAAAAATTGATTTAATGTTAATTTAATTTTTATTTTGAATTTTAATGTGATGATGTGATTTATGGTAGGTTTTTGGGAATTTCATATGTTCTTACTTTCATACTATAATGAAGATTATTATTTTTATTGTAAAGGCCATAATTACAATAAAATAAACATAATTATAAAAACTAAATGGAAATTGGTTGATAAGCACCTTGAACCATTATTGTTGTAAGAAAATAAACATAATTATAAAAACTAAATGGATATGGGTTGATAAGAACTTTGAACAAGAGCATTGTGAAACATTTGGTACTTATGAAAAAGTTAACAAAATTGGTTTTTTTAATATGAATATGATTGTGTTTCTAAGATATTCATTTGCAAATCTTCAATCCAAAATCTTATTGAGTTGGTTAATTATTGCCTTAGTGGTTGAAAATTTGTGTTTCCTTCTATAAGATCTTAGGTTCAAATCCATACAAATATATAACTTAATAATAACATTTTAATCATATTAACAAACATTTATATATTCTTTAAACACTTTTATTTATATTTTTAATCTATACTATAGATTAAGATTATTATACATACATACATATATATATATATATATATTTTACAGTAACAATTAATTGGTATTAAATGGTTTTCTGGCGAACTCGAATCTGAAATTTACAAAAATAAAGAAGGTTGATGACCTCTAATAGTACTATCAACCTTCTTGTGAAAGTCTTGGGAGAAAGATCCCACTTGCTTTTGGAGCTATTTCGAGAAAAATACATGAATTGCTTACAAGAGTAGACTCTTGCAAATTGTGAGCAGAGAAGAATGCAGAAGAAAAACATTAATTGGAGGGAGAGTCGAAATGCCCCTTAATGAAAGGGTTCAACCTCTTATGAGAGCCCAAAAAAATGTTTGTGGCTGCTTCATTTTCCCTACGTTCTTTATTGGATTTCCTTCCTCTGGTGAGGGGAGGAGAGGGGGCTGGGAAGCCTTTGGATTTTGAGTTTTCCTCTGACCTAAAGGAGGAGCTTAGGGAGGAGCCTGCTTGGGCTGTGGGATCATGCTCTAGTGTTCGAACATCCCTCTTGGTGTCAGGTGGACCAACATTTGGAGAATCTGCTTTCGTGACATGGCCGACGGCTATTGTCTCTGGAGGACCGGAAGGACCTTGGGGGTTCTCATCCTGCACTGGGGATTCCGCTGCCGGTGCTACTTCGGTTTTTTGAACTTCAACTTCTTGCAAAGGTTCAAAGTTATTTTTTCTTTCCAGCATAAGAGGGGATGCTTTTGCAGTAGGAGCGAGTTCAGTTGCCTTGTGCTGGGGAACTTTGGGCTCCTTTCACCAGGGAGGCTGGCGTCGATTTGTGACTATCTGAAACTTTGCATCTTTGGAAAGAGGAAGGACTGATGACTCAGAGATTTTGGGGTATCTCTTTGCAAAGTGGCCATAAATATGGCAAAAGTTGCATTTAAAGGGGATCTTCTCGTAGTCTAGCTCTTGGATGTGACTCCAGTCACCCAAGGTGAGCCTTAGGGCTTTCAGAAGTCCTTTCTCAAGGTTTACCTCTACGCAGATATGGGAACAGGTAAACTGACCCCCTTTTAGCTCCGCACTATCTAGAAAGCGCCCTAGTTTATTTTCGATGTCCGCCAAAGAACTTTTCCCCCAGAGATGAAAGGGAAGGTGAGGCAATCTAACCCATACTGGGGCAGTTGTAATCTCTTCTTCTGGGTTGAAATCCAGAGTCCAAGGGTCTAAAAAAAACCCTCTCGAGCCCATGAAGTAGGGGCCCGATCTGAAGACTAAGTCTCATTCTTCCTTACTCAAGAAATGAAACACAAAATAGCCCCTACCTGCTGTGCACAGAGAAACCTGTTCATGTAAAATAGGGCTCTAGTGCTCTGCAATCCAGAGCTCCACCACCTTTGGGCTGGGCCATAACCTTGTAAACTTTCCGATGAGGGATTTTTCGGAGAGAATGTGTGCCAACCGGCATGGATCCGATGGAGAGAGCTCCAAAGAGGGGATCACATCCATATTTTTCATGAACTTGGAAGGTGAGAGAGACTTCGCCTTAGGAGTAGAGGAATGTACTAAAGCCTTAAAGTAAAAAAGTGGGTCTTGATCCATCGTGCAACAGCTCCTAAACGGACGGATAGGGCAGTTCGCAAGAAGAAGCCTCACCCCTCATGGAAGGAGTCACAGAAAAGGCGACTCACATAGAGGCACTGTAAGTAGACTGGGCAAGCAAAGGGGCCGAGCCAATTGATGGAGGTTGCTTCGAGGAGCAGACGGCTAGAGCAGGGCAGTAGGAGTGGCGGCTAGGGAAACCCTAGCCACGCTTCGATGCTGCAAATCATCATCACTTGTTCCGCCCCTGTTTATTTTTTTTATTATACATATTTTAAATTTCATTAACTTTTGTAATTTATTCGTGGTTAAAACTATAGGAATTATGAAGCTTATACCTACATGTTACATAATGTTTTTTAGTCTATGCCTACATGTTACTTAGTGGTTTATTGTTTTTATTAAATTTTTGTTATAAAAGTACTTTATAACGTTGTTGATATCATTTGTTTATATTTTTTTTTAATTAGTATGAGAATACCAATTGTGAAACCTTGATATATATTTATGTTAAATAATTTTTCATAAAATAGAGTAAATAGTTTATATTTAATCAATGTGAAATTCATTATATTTAGTTAAATAATTTATCAAAATTAACTTTATAAATGTAATATTTTATTATAACAAAATAAAATTTAATAATTTTATCTATAAAATATTGATAAAAATAAAGTTAATTTATCAAATATTTTCACCAAAATGTTTGTTTAAAGTTAAAAAAAGAAAATCTTTGTTTAAATTTAAAAAAAAGGAATGGATTTAATAGATCAAATTTTCTACCATAATGAATTTAATAAATCTCTTGAAATTCTTTAATAGACACTACCACTTAACACTCTTGAAATTCTTTAATAGACCATGCCACTTTTCAAAGTGCAGTGCACTCATTTAATAGACATTGCCACTTAACACTCTTGAAATTCTTTAATAGACAATGTCGCTTTTCAAAGTGCACTGCACTCATTTAATGTTCATATTCTTTTTTTCATACCAACGTTCTTTTTTTAGTTTGTTACAAAATATTCTTATTTGAAATTCTCCATGTATAAAATTTAAAAGAAATAATTATATATTTAAATGTGGATGTGGAATGGACTCTCTTATGACAGGTTAGTGGTAATGCATTTTTTTTTAAAGACAACAATTTGTTTGTTTGGATGGATAATTTAGATACATTCACAATGAATTTAAATATGGTGTTGAATGATGAAATATAAAAACATAAATTAGATTTTTAAATATAGAATTTTTATTTATAGAAAGTATGTTTGAGATCACCTTTGATATACTCTATATTTCTGACCTGATCTTTCAGGGATGATGACAAAAGTCTACAAAGATCAGAGTTTTTTTGTTCTACTATTGGCTGGATTTAGCAGGCATGATCTTTGTATGTCTATGCTGTGTGGTCTCTTCTTGTATCTAGCTGACAAGACTAATTTATGTATATTATGTCTTTTGATTCTAATGAATATCAAAGATTGATATTTTTTCCTTTGAAAAAAAAATTAAGTGAAATCTGTGTTTTCTCAAAAGATTGGTATGTTAAGTTTCATGCAAAATATAGTGTATATGTATTTGTTAGTGCAATCTTGTAGTGCTTAAACGATGGAATTTCTTTACAAAAAATTGTTAGTGCAATGTATTTGTTAGTGCAATCTTGCAGTGCTTAAACGATGTATTTGTTAGTGCAATCTTGTAGTGCTTAAAAGCGCGCACACACATTAAGAATGTCTAACACATGTTTTCACATTGTCACTTATAAATAATAAAAAATATGTGTAATACTGTAATTGATTAATTTCCTTGTAGTGTAGGTACATTTAGATTGTTGTTTAAGAAATTATCAAAGCATTCATCTTATCGTTTTTCCTCAGAAATTTATATTATTTACATGTAAAATAGTGTGGATTGCTGGACGTCTTTTTATGTTAGAAGTTAAACAATACCATGAATTTGATTTACTAAACAGTCACATGGTTAAACAACGAGACAAGTTAGTTAATTATGTCTAAGGAATTACACAATGGAGACGGTAGTTTTAGTAGATTCTTTGTCACTTCGTACAATTAAATTTCGACAAGTGTCTCGTCTGTTGGGCCAATAGGAATTCGACAGGTGTCTTCTGTGTTATGGTCAGTCTTGCGCATGAATGGATTGATGGGCGTATGTCCTTACATATTTTTTCATGCACGTTTAGTGATCAATTTCTTATTTTTTCCACATGTCTCGATTGACATGCCCATCTTTTTTGCCAGTGTCATTAACTGCAGTTCAGTTCAGTCCTTTCTCAATTTAGCAACGCGATTCCGCAGGCTTGCTTCTGCAACATCATTATTTCCACAACTCTGTTTCTTCATATTACCCTTCACTAGGCTCCTTTCAATTGATGGGATTATGTAATGACAATTTTTTTCATGCACGTTTGGTGATCAATTTCATTTTTTTTGTCGCGTGTGAGTCCTTTATTGCAGTTCATTTCAGTCCTTTCTCAATTTATCAACGCAATTATGCATTCTCGATTTCGTAACTTGTCTCCCACAGACTATATTTCCACAATATAGCTTTCCGCAGACTTGCTTCCACAACCTCATTCTTTTTGCAATGGAATCTTTCTGCAATTGATTTTTCACAACTCGGTTTCCGCATATTACCCTTCATCAAGCTCCTTTCCGCAATCTCCTTTTCTGCAATACATATTTCCACAAATTTGTTTCCGCAGGTCTGGTTCCATAACTCTATTTCTGCATTTTCCTTTATGCAACATTTTTTCCGTAATTGCAGATTGCAGGTTTGCAATTCTCCGTTTTTTAAAACAAACTTCCGCAAAGTTGCTCCTGCAACGGTCCTTTCCACATTCAGATTGTGGATTGTGGATCTTGCTTTCCACTTGGTGTTTAGGGTGTTTTGCTGATAGGTGGCTTACATGTTTTGACTACACTTTTATATGTTTCCCTAAATAACCAGTCTTGCGCATGAATGGATTGATGGGCTTATGTCCGAATAGGTTTTTCATGTATGTTTGGTGATCGGTTTCATTTTTTTTTCTGCATGTATGAATTGATAGGCACATATTTCCTACCACTGTCCTTCACTGCAGTTCATTTCTTTCAATTGGGCATAGCCTTTTCCAAGATTTGAGGCTGATAGTTTGGCAAAAGTTTCAGTGCGAGGGATTTTGTGGGTTTAGGCTCATATTTTGTAGGGTCAATTTTTTCTTTCATTTGGGCATAGCCTTTTCCAAGACTTGAGGCTAAGGGTTTTGTGAAAGTTTCAGTTCGAGGGATTTTGTGGCTTTAGGCTCAGAGTTTGAGGGGTCATTTTGGTCGTGGTTTGGTTTCAATGTTTCTTGAGTCAATGAGGAAGATTTTTCTGATGGCCCTTCATCGACATGAATGCTCTATGTTAATGCTTCATCAATGAATTTCTACTCCATTAATGCAAGAAAGCTTGTGATTTGATTTACAGATGGGCTATTTCTTAATTGCAACTCATCTTATGAGGATCTCGAAGATGTTGTCACAATCTTCGATTTACTGGATTTGTTGTTGCACCACCTTTGTTTTGCACAGATATACAAAGCTTTAGGTAATCAATAATTCCTAATGTTTTCCTTTGCTTTTCTTATATTTCTTTTGTTGCACTTTGGTTACACCAGATATTTTGCAATAGAGGTATTGCCACTTTTTTTCAATTTGCAGGTATTCCTTTAGTCTGCTTAATTGTTTTCAACTTTCATTGTGGTAGCAAAATATTTGCTTCGTATTTCTATGGCTCTGAATTTTTTATTCTTGCAATTGGGATTTTAATATTGAATGTTTTAAAATTTAGTATTTACTTACAAGTTGCGTATTTATTCTCAAATTGAGAGTTTCATTTTTCAAACTGTATGTAAATGTTATTTTGGAATGGGTAAGAGTAGTTATGAAACATGGTATTTACTCTACTAGGGAAAATTGTTCTTATCTTTCATATAATTGACAGTAGAGACAAACAATAATCACTAGGACCGTCCATAAAAAACAATTAACATGACCACTTTTAAAACATGCAATCCACATTGCTAAGGCACACATTGTTTCACTTTGAATAATGGGTAAGAGTAGTTATGAAACATGGTATTTACTCTACTAGGGAAAATTGTTCTTATCTTGCATATAATTGACAGTAGAGACAAACAATAATCACTAGGACTGTCCATAAAAAACAATTAACATGACCACTTTTAAAACATGCAATCCACATTGCCAAGGCACACATTGTTTCACTTTGAATAATTTTCAATATTTTTCTTTTTCTTTTTTTTGTTCATGCCCTATTTGATTCCACGGGGAAAAAAAAACCATCACGTTATGGAGACTATGCTAAATGAAGATGTTATTTCACTCTTGCTACATGGTGTTGTGAACCTTTTCCCGCTGGTACAAATTTCCACATTAAACAAAGTGAACTCACTCAACTCATCAACTATTCGGTTTCAAATTTCTATCTTAGAGGACCTTCAAAAGCATGAGCTATTACTTCCAATTATATATAATAGTCTTGTAGAAGATGGGCAACTAAAAGAAGAAACTATAATCAAAGTCACCCAATGCACTTCCAACGTTGTACATAATGCAAGACATTTTTTTCCCATTTAATGAATTTCACACTATGGATGCATCAAATTTTTTTGTCACCCATTACTTTCTAACATACTTCTTCTTACGAGGACTATCAAATTGCTTGCACTTGAACTTGTCACAGTGGATGCAGCGATTATTGGATACCTTGCATCTTACCACTTAGCTATAGCCTCTCCCTCGCAGATTAGTTCCTTTGTTGCAATGAATGCTACACCAATAAATGAAAACCATGTCTTTCTTGCATCAACTATCCCATTCACTTCACTTTCCTCTTCTAGCAAATTTTGTACCATTCAAGGTCGAGTTATTGCCAAGAAAAATATTCATGAATATGGAAACCAACAAGGGTTTGGAAAAGTGTTTAGATTTGGCCTTGTTAATGCTTCACACGATGAAATACATATCTCAAAATTCAATGAATTGGAACTCTCTTTGTATGAGCAAATACAATTAGGAGTAGTGTACATAGTATCAAATGACACTATGAAAGCATCCAATCCAATTTTCAACCATTTGAAAAGCCATAATGATATTTTCCTAGGTTCCTCCTCAACCATCCAACCATGCTTAGATGAATACCCCTTCATACCTTTATATTTATTTAACTTTAAAACTATTCAGGACATCCAAACTATACCTATAAATTCCATGGTTGACCTTCTAGGACTTGTAATTTAAGTTTCTCCCGCATCCACGATATGAAAACATGATGGTGTAGAGACTGTATGACACACCATTAGACTTCGTGACATGTTAGGCTATAGAATTGACATAACACTTTGGGGAGAGCATTTCCAAATTGAAGGAGCTGAGATTTCTAACCTTAGCAGTTTAGATACTCCTCCAGATTTAGCAATCAAAGGCGATCGTGTTACATAATTCAATGGAAAAACTATTGGGCCTATCTCCAACAATACTCTTTTTATAAACCCAAAGATTGAATAAATTGTCATTCTCTAGAGATGGTTTCATGACAATGGATTTCGTTCAGCGTCACCATATTTGAGTCAAAAATTCAATGCCTCTCATTTTGGTCCTTATAAAAGCATTACCATCAATGAGCTACAAAATATTCAACTATCTTAAAAGCTTGTTTGGTACTCTGTTGTTGCAACCATCACAAATGTCAACATGGATGACTTTCATTTCCTTGAATGCCCTCTTTTTTTTGATGGTATACAATGCATGAATTTTTTTTTTGACAAAGTTGGAAACATTTGGCATTGTGGAAAATGTGATGGGGAGTTTCTTGAATGTGACTATTGATACATACTAAAGGTTGACTTGGACGATATTGCTGGACACCTTCATGGTATCGTAACTTTTGATGATGATGCAAACAAACTAATGGGAATTTATGTGAAAGGCCTATGCCTCCTCTCAACTGAAGCAACATCTATTGTTGAAATATCCCATAAGATCTGCAATAAACAATTTCTTTTTACTCTTTCAGTTAGAACATAGACCTTCTGTGGAATTGCACGCCTAAAGGTTGTAATTCTGATGGTTGAAAACATTTAATCAATATTTTCATGTGGAAATTAAAATACATACGTTGTTTCAACTTGATACTTAAACATTGTGTATTGTTTGTAATGAATTGCCTCAATTCTCGGATTTTTTCCCTCTTTCATGCTTCAACATAACAATTTTTTTTAACTTTCTTTTTGGAGTTCTATCTTGTAGTCTCATAGTTCCACTATACAAGCTATCACTTAACTTTTTGAACCTAAATTGTTGATGCAACCTATATCGTTGCTTTATAATACAATACTAATTTACTATTATGTTTATTTGTAAAATAAACAACTTTGTTCTCTTCTTTCTTGATGCCAACCTGAACCAGAATACTGTATTCAAATCACCAAATTGAACCTATAAACCAATTCGAATTAGCTTCCCTAGGAATAGTTAGGTTCTAAATTTAGTAGAATGTCTAAACTTAGTTGTTCGACTAAGTACTTCCGCAATACCTTTCTGCAACTCTTTTCCTGCAGCTTGCGGGATGCAGGATGCGAGCGTACATTTTTCCAATTAAAATGGACCTCCCACAATTACGTTCCCGCAACAGTCTTTCCGCATGAAGGATGTGGGATGTACCTTTTCATTTTTTGAATTATGAATCCCGTAAATATTCTCCCACAACTTCTATCAGAACCGTTGATCTTCTGCGGGGGAAATATGGACCTTTGATTTGTTTTCCTTTATAGATCTAATCTATGACCGTTAGATCTGTGTGGATCCAATCTCCATCATTGATCTGACTTCCTTTGTGGAATTTTATTCCTTCCACTATTCTTCTGCGAAACTTCTCCCAGTTGTCGGATCTTCTTTGATCTCATCTGTCCAAACCTACACAGGTTTAAATCTCAGTTCTCATCGATCCTTGCAGTGATCAATCTCTGTGGACCCTGAATCTACAGCAACTCTGCATACACATTAATCATTAATTTAATCCAAAGTGGATTATTCATTTAACTCTCCCCTTTGATTGATCATAAGCTTGATCAATCGATCTCTATTTCCTCCCTCTCAAAAGCCATCTTTCACCTGCAGGCTTATCAACTATTAACAGGGAATAAATCAAAATTTCATTTCATGAAATTATATATTCAAACATAGATAAATTTACACACATATATTTATCTGAAATAGGATTTTGCATTCATACGTAGCAACTATACATACAAGCTAATCTCAGAACCTGTGTTATAATACCCTTAGTCCTGATACAACTTTAATTGGCCCTTCCTTTGTCTCCTGCAGAACTTACTAACCTCTCTAAGTATGCTTCTATCCCCTATCTATGTCCCCCGCCTATCTATCCAAACTCTAAAACCAATTTTGGTTTAGATCCAATAAATACTCAACAATCTCCTATAATTCATCAACTGTTATCTATTTTAAGTAACTTTCAATCCTATCATAATGACTCACTCCATTTGACATGGCTTACTTACATGACTCATCTAATGACACATCACTCACCTAGTGACTCATCTAAATGATTCACCATCATCTAGAATAACATATTTTACATTTATTTACAAAGTGATAGTTCGAAGACCATCAATTCAGAATTTAAGACCCCTTCTAGGCCTAATCAGACTTTGAACTTGAATTTGGATGGAGATCAGGATGCTCCTGCATCATTTCTTAGCACAACTTGTCATATTTCCATAAGAACAATTATTACATTTATTGGGTTTTGTTTTCATATATGGTTTGTCATACTACAATTTGGTCTTCTATATTGTTGCTTTCTTATAATTATTAAGCTAGAACTTGGAAAAACATAGTTACTCCATAAATGTTATTTTAATGTACATAGTTGGTTCCCAATATGCAATCACTTAACATTTTCTTTATATCTTATATTTTATATCCATGAAATTTTCACTTAATACATATACAAAATGTGTCCCTGTCACCAATGAAATCTTTTAAGTCTTTAACAAGTTTATGCTTTACTTTGATTATAGTTCCTTCTTTTAGTTTCCCATCTTCTACAAGACTATTACATATAATTGGAAGTAATAGCTCATGCTTGTGAATGCCGTCTGAGATAGAAATACAGAACTGAATAGTTGATGAGTTGAGTGAGTTCACTTGGTTTAATGTGGAAACTTGTACCAGGGGCCAAAGGTTGGAAACACCATGTAGCAAGAGTGAAATAGCATCTTCAGTTAGCATAGTATCCATAACGTGATGGTTGTTCTTTCTTGTTGAATCAAATAGGGCATGAAAAAAAAAATATTGAAAATTATTCAGAGTGAAACAACCCTTGCCTTGGCAGTGTGGATTGCATGTTTTGAAAGAGGTCATGTTAATTGTTTTTTATGTACAAGCTTACTGGTATCTATTTGGCTCTACTGTCAACTATATACAAGATAAAAATAGTTGCCCCTCGTAGAGTAAATACCATGTTTCAGAACTACTCTTACCCATTCCAAAATAACATTTACATACAATTTGCAAAATGAAACTCTCAATTTGACAATATATAGGCAACTTGTTTACTAAATTTTTAAACATTCAATATTAACTATCAACTGAAGTAGCATCAATTGTTGAAATAGACTAGAAGATAGGAAACAAACAATTTATTTTTACTCTTTCACTTAGAACAGAGACCATATGTGAAATTGGACACCTAAATGTTGTATTTTTGATGGTAGAAAACATCTATTTGGCAATTTCAGCTGGACATTCAAATACATAGGTCTTTAACAAGTTTACTCTTTTCTTGTAGGCATCATGCTGAACAATGAAAATGAACAAGCCAATGCACGAAGAAGACTTTTATATGCACAAACCAGAGATAAAAAGAATAAGAAGCAACGTCTTCTTTATATATTTTCTCATCAACCTATGGATATGTCTTCTTCCTTTTTCTCTTGGCGAACCTTTTGACACTCCATCCTTCCATCTCCCATTCTAAATACATCCAACACTCTCCTTGATGATGCACATCAACGATTTCTTCAAACAATGGACCAACTAGCTGACATGAATGTCTGCTCAATTTGCATAGAATGTCACCCTGGTATTGCAACAAAAAAGTTCCATGGTGCACACAGATGTTCTCGTTGTATTCTAGAAAGAAAGGGAAATTGCTTTTCATTGGAAAACAATATCGAACCAGGCATACAACCACCTGTGTTTGCAGTACTTATGCAAGTTGAAGAAATGATCATTAGTCGCGCCAACCCAATCCTATAGGTCACACATGCCCGTGGTAGTCAATATAAATATTCTGGCCATACTATTTGCTTCCCACAAGACATTTCCAATATTGCCACATCCCTACCCCCATTTAATATTAGACCTTGACATCCTTGTTGTTCGCAAATGCAACCCTACAAACAATCCATATGAACTGTTTGTTAGTCGAACACATGTTCTTGCTACTCTTTAATACAAAATGGAAAACGATCTGTACTACAAGGATGTACAAGTAAACCCAATTTCATTAGCTTCTTTACCTCTTGTTTCAACAAACATTTCACCTTTGATTCCTCATGTTAATAGAAATGATACATTATCTCATCAACAAATCTTGTCCTCCATAACCCGACCGCCAAACTCATTTGAACCCTATGAATTAGAATCATCCTCGTTAATTTCAACACAAAATAATGCTAGAACTGAGGTTGAAGAAATTATACGCTTCATACGCACACCAGATATCCCACTACTTCCTTCCATTTATTATCCCCCTATAGGAATATCCCCTATCAATGAGTACAACACAAAAGGCCTTCTTTCCATGGATTTTCCAATCTTGTTCCCCACATGTGCAACACTGCTTACACAACCATGCATTCATCAAGTTGAGATGCACGAATATGCACTTCACCTCATTCATTACCATGACAACAGATTTGGGAAACATCCTCGATTCTTGTACTACATATACAATCTAATTATGTGTCATCGGAGTAATGCTACTGCTTCTATTTTTGTCAAAATTAACCTTGAAGATACACCCCCTCCCACAATACTTAAGCTTGTTAACCAATTGCAAGACATGCCTAATGACAAAATTAGTGAAAGGGTCGCCTGATTCAGGTCTTCATTTCATGGAACATGCTCGTCTTGGAACAAAAGTAGAGCTGAACTCACAAATATGATCAATCAATAAGGAACACCAACGTTATTCTTCACCCTTAGTGCAGCTGACACAAAATGGTCGGATTTGCATGCTCTAATTCCTGGTGAATGCACTACTGGTTTAGATCAACACCATCAATGGAAGATTCACAACATCATATCAAATCCACATATTACATCACAATACATGCAAAATAGATTTAAAATATTCCTTGAAGAGGTGCTTCAAAAAGGATTTCATATAACATATTCTTGGTGCAAGTGTTTTACTATATGTTCCTTCTTATCCTTCTCTTCATGTTTACCACTTGATAATATTGATTTCTAATATATTCATTTTCCTCCCTTGTAGGTATGAATGGAAACATAGGGGATCCACACACATTCATTGTTTTATTTGGTTGGTAGATGCACCAAATATGGACACCTTAGACTGGGAAGATGTTCTTGCAGTTGAAGCTGCAAAACACTTTTTTGAAAAATACGTTACAACTTGGAATCCTCGTAATACCCACTTTTCCACTTTTGGGTTACGTCATTATACTACAAATTATCCATGTAGTCTTGCATCACCCTCCATATTTACATCAAACTACTTAGTTGGCTATGAAGAACTTATAAATTGTGTTCTAAGGCACACCAGATGTTCAGAAAACTTGCCTTTGTAAAAAAGGGACATCTTTTCAATGTCACTATGGTTTTCCCTATGACGTACAAGCTACTTCTTCCTTATTCATTGATGCAAATGGATGTAAGACCTACAATCCTGCAAGAAATGATTCCCTTCTAAATATTCACAACCCAACCATGCTTTCAATATGGAGGGATAATGTTGATTGCTAACATGTTCTTTCTAGACATGATGTCCTCAAATACATTTCAAAATATGCATCGAAAGTAGATCCAAAATCATAAATCTACCATGCTATTCTCTCTCTCCTTGCACATGCAGAACCATGTGATAGCCCCATTCTTCAGCCAATCAAGTGATTCCTTGCCCAAACAGTTGCAGAATGAGACATTAGTGCACAAGAGACATGTCACATGCTCCAAAAAATCCCTCTCGTGCTTTGCAATCGTCAATTTTTTTCCCTAAATGTGATCCAAACTGTCTTCCGTTGTGTTTGTAATGACACTACTAACACCCCTACACCCCCCCCCCCAACCTTCATATTTGCATACATGGAAATACCCCTTGTTCTTCAGCATCTAACCTTTCTTGAAGTTGCTCATTTTTGGTCTTTCTCACCTAAAAGGAAAAAGAATCCATGGAAACCAAACTTGCGTCAGAATATTGTTAGAGTCTTTCCACTATTCACCTCCATTCCTCCCTTTGATTTTTCAACTTTTGAACCATTTTGTTGGAGCGAACTTCTTTTATACAAACCTTTTCATGCCCTCCCTGAGGATATTGGAACAACAACTTATGAAATTATTTCTCATTGGCATCGTATTAAAGGCACATATGTTGTGTGGCACATTGAACGTGTACAAGAAGAACCCTCTAGACCTCCATTTGATGATTTGAACTTCGATCCAATTCCCTTTCCCTTGAACCATATGATGGATGAATGGGAACTTCTCTCTCAAATTCAATCAGGAAACAAAATCCATATTGATGACCTTGAAATGCTTGGACATTGTGATTTTGACAAAAATAACAATTGGACACATAACAATATAGCCACCCATTTGCATACAACAATGATATCATTCATTGACCTCGATCGCTTTTCCACCCAACTACATGAAGACACCACCTCGTTATCCATTTCACATGATTCCTTACATCCCACACAATGCACATCCTTTAATCTTGTCATTTCCCATTTTAGAAACACTACACCTGCTCAACCACTCAAAATGGTCATTCAAGGCACTGCAGGCACCGTAAAATCTTACCTCATATCTTGCTTGAAATCTACACTCCAAACCGCATCTGGACAAACTACATCTCCACTGCTTCTCCTAGCTCCAACTGGTGTTTTTGTATTTAACATACATGCACTTACAATACATTATGCTCTTCGAAAACCCATTGTTGAAATGCACCCTCTTGAAGGAAAATCCCTTTCAAAGATTCAAGAATAACTCTTCTATATTCGCTATATTCTCATCGATGAAATGTGCTTTATTGACTCAAAAATGTAAACTCAAATTGATGCACCCTTACGTCAAGATTTCCCCTTGCATTGTATGTAATGAAAGCCAAATTTAATTATTAAGCTAGGTTAATTAATGTAAATAAACTAAGAGGTGACTTGAAAAGTCACCTCTCTTCCCCAATTACGGTATAAATTACTGGGGCACCTATTATGTAATTCATCTCTAAATTTATTAAATATACATTACATTACATTTTCTCTTACGTTCTCTGTCCATTATTCCATTCTTACTTTTTCATTGGTATCAGAGCCTCTCGGCTCTCAGCACCAGTCCACCACCATCTCACCTTCGCTGCACACCTCCTCTTTACCGTCCACGTGCTCATGTTGCACTCCATCTCCACCTCCATGATGCTCCAGCATTCCGCCTCTCCCCAACACCCCTCCTCCCGCCTCCTCTCCAATACCAATTTAGTATTAAATAAATTATTAATATTAATATATTTTTATTAATATTATTAATTATTAATTTTATTAACTATTAATATTATTATTTATTAATGTTATTATTAATTAAAAAACTATATTATAATAATCATTGTTATTATAATTACTTTAAAAGAAACTATACAATAATAATAATAATAATAATAATAATAATTATTATTATTATTATTACTTAAAAAACAGAAAAGCGGAAAAAAGGGAGAATCATGGTAGGATGGCATTATACAGCAAATAAAAATAAGTCCACGTTCAGCACCGAGAAGATTCCAACAATCACCAGATCAATGGATGATCGGTTCGATCAAATCAATGAGAAAATTAACAAGAATTACGAGGAACTCCACGTAAAAATCAAACAAACCAATGACGATTTGACATCAAAGTGGACACAATTTACGTCACGAATAGAGAATAACTTCCTCACTCTACAAGAAGACCAAAATAAAAATCAAGCAATTTTAACCGCCATCTTGGATAGATTACAAATCTCGAATGACCTGCAACCAAACTCTCCAAGAACTCCAGAGGAGACAAATCCTCTATTCAACATGTTGTCCTCTAACGCATATACACAAGGACGCCAAATACGGGTGAAAGTCGAGTTATCCAAAAACACCAGGGACGAACGACAATGCATAGCATGGATTAACAAAGCCGAGGAATACCTAGACATCCACATCATCCATTATGACGACAAGAAAATTAAATACACCTCCATGCATCTAGAAGGAAGCGCTTACAACTGGTACTTATGGTGGAAGAATGCTACAAGAATATGTTCTTACAACTGGGTTAGCTTCAGGAATGACCTCATCAAAAGATTCCAAGGCGTTGAATAAAAAGACTTCTTTTCCAAAATCACAAGGTTACAACAAAAAAACAGTGTCGATGAGTACACCTGTGAATGGGAAGCGCTGTCAACTCAAGTCCTAGAGTTAACTGATGACCAACGACTACAGACCTACATACACATCCTAAATCAACACATCCGTGACGAACTAGAGTTACACAACATCTCTACCATGGAGGAAGCACGACGTAAAGCCGGGATTATTGAAATCAAATCCATTCATACAAATGTCAACCAAGATGACTCCAAAAAGAACCCCCTCCATTCACGATACACAGGAAATCCAAGGTATACACCACCTCAACTTAGGGAATGAACAAAGCCCAGTTTACAGGCTCAGAGAATAATGAAGGAAAATGTAAGTTCTGTGGAGACAAATGGAATCCTAAGCACAGATGCTTACAAAAGAAATTATATGCTTGTGAAGCAAAGCTAGAAATCAATGAACCAATTGAGAACGGTGTAAATAGCCAAGAAGACTACCACCTAGGAATCGAGGACGACTCCCCACAAATCTCATTAGCCTCTATTACCCGAATCTCCCAATTGCAAACATTGAAGATTTAAGGTCATATAAAAAATAATAACGTCACAGTTCTCATCGACTTTGGCAGCACCCATAACTTCGTTAATGTCAACCTTGCTAAAGTATTTAACCTATTTATTTGTCTAGTACCTAACATGACGGTTATGGTAGTAGAAGGAAAGAAGATTGACAATGTGGGAAGATGTCAGAAGGTTAAGTTACAAATGCAAGAATATAACTTAGAATCATATTTCTTTGCGGTACCATTGGGAGGAATCTACGTAGTATTAGGAATACAATGGTTACAAACCTTGGGTACATACTCTGCAAATCACCAAGAACATTTTATTTAATTCCATGCGTTCGGGAAAACACACAAATTATATGGGTTCTAACCACCTCCAACACAACTGGTTACAACACATCAGATGGAAAAGCTATGTTGGAAAGATGCACCAATGTACATACTTCAATGTCGAGAAATGGAGATTCTAACAAGTGAAGAAGATATGGACAAATAACTAGAGACATAAGAGCTAATTCGAAAAAAATGCAAGGTGTTTCAAGAGTTACCTAAAGCGCTCCAAACAAACAGAAAAACTGAACACATAATCGAAATAGAACCAGGGATAAAAGCTGCTAGTAACAACCCATACAGATGTACACATCAGAGATGTTGCGATAGTTCATGTAGTCATTGTTGTCAATTAAGCTTTGAGGAAAAAGCTTCCTTAAGGGAAAGGCAATGCAATGAAAGCCAAATTTAATTATTAAGCTAGGTTAATTAATGTAAATAAACTAAGAGGTGACTTGAAAAGTCACCTCTCTTCCCCAATTACGGTATAAATTACCAAGGCACCTATTATGCAATTCATCTCTACATTTATTAAATATACATTACTTTACATTTTCTCTTACATTCTCTGTCCATTCTTCCGTTCTTATTCTTTCATTGTACAATCTTGCTTGTGTTAACATTTCATATGCTTAGCTAAGACATTAGTATTTCATTTCATTTTCATAACAAAAGCATATAAACAGGATCACTGAAAGATAGACAAGCACAACCATACAAAAGGAACACAAAGAATTATCCTGGGAAAACCCTAAGGGGAAAAACCCAGCAAAAGATTCCTCAATATAGATGCTCCAAAAATATAAAAGATAAAACCAGCAAAGAGATCAAAGCCTGATCCTCCTCTTTCTCCAGCTACTTGATCTCTTCTCCACTAATGTGCTACACAAGTGAGAGTGTGTGTCACAAATGAGGAGCACCACACCTCTATTTATATTCATCCGTTCACTTGAATTAACTCATTCAACATGTAGGCTCGATTTAAATCATGTAGGCTCGAGTTACACATGTAGGCTCAAGTAACCACACCGGGGTGCTAATGACCCACCTTTATAATTAGAGGGGACTACATCATTAGTTATTCCGATTAGAAGCATCGGGATACAAAGTAATACAAGTGGTTCTCCCGGTAGGACCATCGGGGCCACAAAAGATACATATAGAATATTCTTCGAAGTTACAATATTTCAACACTCCCCCTTAACGAGAAGGGTATTCTACAACAACATCAACAACAACAATAGTAGGAGAGAGATAGAGGACATCATTAGCATCATCAGGGTAACACATCTATAAATCATTGGAAGCTTTTCAACATCATGTAGTCTTCATCTTCAATCTTTAGTCTTCAGCAACATCAACACTTTGATCGCTTCGATCAACAACAATCTTTGACCACTTCGATCAACAACAATCTTCAACACTTTGACCTTTCGATCATCAACATCATCTTCAGCACTTTGACCTTTCGATCAGCAACATCATCTTCAGCGCTTTGACCTTTCGATCAGCAACATCATCTTCAGCACTTTGACCTTTCGATCAACAACATCATCTTCAGCACTTTGATCTTTCGATCAACAACATCATCATCAACACTTTGACCTTTCGAGCAGCAACATCATCTTCAACACTTTGACCTTTCGATCAGCAACATCTTATTCAGCACTTTGGCCTTTTGATCAGCAAACATCATCATCAGCACTTTGACCTTTCGATCAACAACATCATCATCAGCACTTTGACCTTTTTATCAGCAACATCATCTTCAACACTTTGACCTTTCGATCAACGACATCATCTTCAACGCTTTGATCTTTCGATCAACAACAACATCATCATCATACTCTGATCTTTTGATCAGAGACATCATCATCATCATAAAAATCATTATCATCAAAACATCAACATCATCAAAACATCAACATCATCATCATCAAGACATCCGAACATCATCAAGACATCAACATCATCATCATCAACATGATCCTTCCTTTCGGAATTATGGGATCAACATGTCTGTGGTACTCAGACGATCCTTCCTGTCGGAATTACGGGATTCAGGTCTTTACAGAGTTACTAACGATCCTTCCTTTTGGAATTACAGGATCAACACATCTATGGAGCTCAAATGATCCTTGCTTTCAGAATTATGGGATCAAGTCTTTACGGAGCTACTAACGATCCTTACTTTCAGAATTACGGGATTCAGGTCTTTACGAAGTTGCTAACAATCCTTCCTTTCAAAATTACGGGATCAACACATTTGTGGAACTCAGACAATCCTTCCTATTGGAATTATGGGATCAACACATCTGTAGAACTCAGACAATCCTTCCTGTTGGAATTACGGGATCAAGTATTTACGGAGCTACCAACGATCCTTCCTTTCGGAATTATGAGATTCAGGTCTTTACGGAGTTACTAACGATCCTTCCTTTCAGAATTACAGGATTTAGGTCTTTACAGAGTTACTAACGATCCTTCCTTTCATAATTACGAGATCAACACATTTGTGGAACTCAGACAATCCTTCCTATTGGAATTACAGGATCAACACATCTGTGGAACTCAGACAATCCTTCCTATTGGAATTACGGGATCAATTTAATGATCCTTCCTTTCGGAATTATGGGATTTAGGTCTTTACGGAGTTACTAACAATCCGTCCTTTCGGAATTACGGGATCAACATAGATGTGGAACTCAGACAATCCTTCCTCTAGGAATTACGGGATCAACACACGTTCTCGAGTACCGAAGTCACTGGATCCATTATGAACTGAAGTTCAAGGATGATACAATCCTACGACATTCACAGGGACTGAGATCTCCGGATACATTTTGAACCGAGGTTTAGGGATGATGCAATCCCACCACTTTCACGGGGCCGAGACCTCCGGATACATTTTGAACCGAGGTTCAAGGATGATGCAATCCCACCACATTCACGAAGACCGAAGTCATTGGATCTATTTTGGACAGATGTCCTAGGATGATACAATCCCTCTTCATTCTCGAGGACCGAGGTCACCGGATCACTTTTGGAAAGATGTCTCGGGATGATACAATCCCTCTTCATATTCGAGGACTGAGGTCACCAGATCACTTTAGGGTAGATGCCCAGGGATGATACAATCCCACTGCAACATCACTACTCCCCCTTTCAAGGAAGGTTCTTCCGAACCACACCAAGCTTGTCTCGAAAGTGTTCGAACTTTACTCAAGACAGAGGCTTCGTCAACACATAATCATCTAAACCATCATCATCTACATCTTCAGTATGTGAATACTGAACTATCACCATCTGTATCTCTAGTATGTGACTACTAAAAGCATCATCATCTATATCTTCAGTATAGAAATACTGAAAGCATCATCATATGTATATTCAGTATAGAAATATGGAATCACCATCTGTATCTCTAGTATGTAAATACTAAAACATCATCTATATATTTAGTATGGGAATACTGAAACATCATCATCTGCATCTTATCTCGTACGTAGAAATACTGGATTCCTATGTGTTATAATGAAACACAGGGTTCTTTGTCATCACAACTCTGGTTATCACATAGAATCATTGTAGTATCCATCTTCAGGTCAAAGAGACCTGATATTAGCTTCTGAAGCCATATGGATTCACACCTTAGCAGAGCAATCTACTATGTATTCTGCTTCAGCCGTGCAAAGAAAAACAATGGACTATTTCCTGCTAAACCATGAAATCATAGCGGATCCCAGACTATAACATCCCCCTGATGTGATTTTTCTATCTGAGATACTTCTAGCCCAATCTGCATCTGTGTAGCCATACAATCTATACTCATGGCTACCATCATAGTATAGACCAAGGTATATAGTCCCTTTCAGATATCTCATCACATGTTTTGCAGCTACTAGGTGAAACCGTCTTGGTTGAACAAGATATTGACTTAAGGAGTTTATAGCAAAACAAATGTCTGGTCTAGTATTTGTTAAGTACATCAATGACCCAATGATCTTTCTGTAATGAGTTGCATCCACTAACTCTGATGAGTCATCAGCTAACAGCTTTAGGTTGGAGTCCATGGGTGTGGCCATGGCTTTGCATTCCAACATATTGAATTTCTTCATTATCTCTATCACATACTTTCCTTGGTTGAGAAAGATTGCTTCTGAACTTTTCCATACTTCCAGACGTAGGAAATAATGCATTAACCCAAGGTCTTTCATCTCAAATGCTTCTGCTAGTTTCATGATCTGCTTCTTATTCCCTGTCAAGAATAAGTCATCCACATATAATAACAGGATGACAGGTTCATCTTCTACAACCTTGAGATAAAGGTTAGGATCAGCTTTACTCTTGGTAAATCCCATAGTTGACAGGAAACTGTCTATCCTTTCATACCAAGCTCGAGGGGCTTGTTTAAGACCATACAAGGCCTTCTTCAATTTGCATACATGAGTATGTCTATCTTCAACTTCAAATCCTTGTGGCTGTTCTATGTATACTTCTTCTTCGATCACACCATTTAGAAAAGCTGTTTTCACATCCATTTGGTGTAAGTCCCACTTCATCATGGATGCAAGTACCATGATAGCTCTAATCAAAGTATACCATGCTACTGGGGCAAATGTTTCTTCATAATCAATTTCCTCTTTATGAGAGAATCCTTTGGCCACAAATCTTGCTTTATACTTCTCGATACTTCCATCAGCTGCATGCTTTATTTTGAATATCCATTTGGAGGATACAATACTCTTTCCTTCTGGTTTGGGAACTATATCCCAAACATCATTCTAGTATCATAACATCTTCTATGAGTTTGTCTTGTCAGGTCATCAACATATCCTAGGCTTCTACATTCAACCTTGAAGGTTGGAACCCACTTTACTCTTGGTAAAGTCTCGATCCAGTAGGAAGCCGTCCATCATGTTGTACCATGTCGAACTTAGATATCTTCTGTAGTCACTCCCCTTGAAGTGGAGTATCATCTTCCCTCTTCATTCTGTATAGGTGGCTCTATGCTTGATATATACTTGTCAATAGAGTATGTCATGTCATAGTCTATTCTTTCTGAGGAAAATCATGAACCTTGCTTTGTACACTTGTTCTTGAAGATCCATATGGAAGATACTATGTACTTCTCTTTATGTCTCGAAATCATATCGTATACATCATTCCCCATGATCAACTGTTATTCTTTGATCATATCTTCTTTCATAGCATTATTTTCTTCATCTTGAGTTATCTTTCGTACCCATGGTGGTCTTCATCCTTCGGGGTGGATCAACCGCTCTCTGAAGCTCTTTCTTCTGTCATGGTGTCTCTGACCCTGGGAGATTCAGATTCATGTTTATTGGAGTGAATTTTGAATTGTCATCACTTGTTCTTCAGAA
>LPNX010395030.1:28775-54821 GCA_001517045.1 Pseudotsuga menziesii | reverse complement strand
GCTTGATCTTCAATTGCTTCCATCTTTCTTCTTCTCTTCTTATGAGACGAGCTTCTTCTTCTTCCCAAAGTCTGTTGAAAGTAATTACTTCCTTCTAGCACACATTGTTTGCATGAATGAATCCCATGATCTTGGGAGGCCATTCAAGGTGGCTATCACCACTTCTGCATTATCCACTTCTTCTTCTACCGCTTCAAGTTGTTCTGCATTCTAGATCTTCACATTCTTCAACTATTTTCTCAAAGCCATCTTTTGATTTAAGTTCTTATCTTCAAATATCTTGTTCAAGGAATCAAACATCTTCGGTGTCTTTGGGGAGACACTTGTGGTACAAGTTGATTCATGACTGAATCAACAATGATCTTCTTGGCCTTGACCAAGTTCTTCTTGTGTAAGGCTTCTAGCCTCATCTCCCTCTGGAACTGGAACCTCTATACTCATGTAGGTGTCCAAACCATTTTATTCAGAGAGATCATATACTTATAGGCTTGGAATTTGTCAACTTCACCAAGCTTATCATCAAGCTGATGTGATAGATCACTTTGAAATGAGAACCTCAAATGAAAATAGCAAAGGATTAGATCTTACATATTTGAGGTGTCCGTCTTGGTTTCGAAGCTCGCTGATCTAGGGTTTGTCATAGAAACCATAATTTTAAAAAATTGGAATATTTCAGATTTGATTGGATAAACATATAGATCTCTTCAAATGGATCTGTCCAATGTACTTCTTTTCTGAAAACAGTGGAGAGAAGCTCCCGGAACAGGAAGCCCTAGATTTCCAATTTCTTCTGCATAAATTTCTGTTACTGTTTCTGTGATATCGAGAAAATTACTGATACTCTATGTATTAAATTTCACACTGAGGTAACCTTGCATGTCCCTAATCCAACACCATAGGTTTCATTATAATTTGTTTTACCATTTGGGATTTATGATCCTTTTCCTAAGGTGACCTGTTATAGGACTGTTCAAAACAATGAAGTTGTACGGAATTCCACGTGTCACTGGTTCATATTATAAGTCTGATATTTGGACCACAAAAATTACAGTCTGTGCCCCTTCCATAACATCTTTAGGAATTCCATTTGGACCTCTGTAGCCCAAGATATTACAGTTCTCCCAAAATGTCCTGTTTAGGGATGAATTATGGAAGAGGCTAAAACCCTAACTTGGAGGGATAATTTCTCCCAGAATATAGCGAATATGAGGCTGAAATTTGGATACAGTGTACATCAGGATTGTATCTTTGGCCATTGCAATTTTGTGCTCCTGATCCTTCACCAATATCGGGATATAGCAAATGTACCAAAACTTAGCAGTTTTAGTACTTAGGTTTTTTCTAGCTCAAGGTCAAACTAGGGATTGACTTTCCCAGAGTTTCACCCAACCAAATTTCTTGATCTAGGTCTCTAATCTTCGGTTTTGATGAGGAGAACAATCCTATGCTAGTCTCACTCAGAAATTCCTCTTCTGTAGAAAGCCCTAATTTTCACATCGAAAACTGAAAATACTCGGAATCGAATTCTGCTTCGACAGAAAGATGCGCCCTTCAATGGAGATTCAGCCTAGCATAATTTTGCTGATGGATTGTGGAGAGAGACCCAAAAAGTAAGAATCCCTAGCTTCTATAGCTGGACAATGTCTTCTTCTCAGGTTATCTTTGATACCATGTTAACATTTCATATGCTTAGCTAAGAGATTAGTATTTCATTTCATTTTCATAACAAAATCATATAAACAGGATCACTGAAAGATAGACAAGCACAAACATACAAAAGGAACACAAATATTTATCCTGGGAAAACCCTAAGGGGAAAAACCCAGCAAAATATTCCTCAATATAGATGCCCCAAAAAGATAAAAGATAAAACCAGCAAGGAGATCAAAGCCTGATCCTCCTCCTTCTCCAGCTACTTCTCTTCTCCACTAATGTGCTACACAAGTGAGAGTGTGTATCACAAATGAGGAGCACCACACCTCTATTTATATTCATCCGTTCACTTGAATTAACTCATTCAACATGTAGGCTCGAGTTACACATGTAGGCTCAACTAACCACACTGGGGTGCTAATGACCCACATTTACAATTAGAGGGGACTACCTCATGACTCTTATTAGTTATTCCGATTAGAAGCATCGGGATACAAAGTAATACAAGTGGTTCTCCTGGTAGGACCATCGGGGACTACAAAAGATACATATAGAATATTCTTCAAAGTTACAATATTTCAATAGTTTGGTGGTTGCTCCATTATTCTTCTTGGTGACTTCGGGAAATTTCCTCCAGTAAAGGAAATCCCCATGTATGCAGGTTCATCCCTTGGAACTTCTCTTTGGCGTAGATTTGATACTTTTGTCACGCTCAATACCATTTTTCGACAAAAAGGAGATAGCGCTTCTCAAATTGAATTTCACCAACTCTTACTAAACCTTCGAAACGCAACACCAAATCTTAAATACTGGGAAATCCTAATGACAAGAAAAACCTCATCCCTTTCACATGCATAAAACTGTTAATTTGAACAATCTACCCACTTCTAATGCCACTAATAACTCTATTGCACTACACAACAAACACATGCTCAAACACCTCAATATGCCAATTGCACATTGTGTTGCAGAACAAAGGAACATACATGTCCGCCAATCCATAGATGATGAACAATTACCATTAGAGGTCCTTCTTGCTATTGGTAAACAAGTAATGTTAACTGCTAATTTATGGCTTGGAGCAGGCCTTGTTAACGACTCACTTGGAAAAGTCATTGAACTTGTATACAACTCCAATGAACATCCTCCTACCTTACAATCCTTTGTTGTTGTCGATTTACCCCACTACAAAGGAGCCTTATGGGATACTTCTAATCCTACTTATGTTCCCATCTCTCCCATAACAAGAGGAATGGATAGGAAACTACCACTTCGTATGGCATGGGGTTTAACAATTCATAAAGCACAAGGTATGACCCTACAAAATGAAACAATAGATATTGGAAACATTGATAGACAAGGGATTACATTCACTGCAATATCAAAAGTTAAATCTCTATCAGCCCTTCGCATTTCTCCAACTTTCCCTTTTTCTAGATACTCTCACATGCAAGACAATCCACATGTCCAACGTAGGAAAAGGGAGGAAAGCTTAATTACTTCAAACTCTTTAAAACCAAATTATTCTTGAAGCTTTTCATTGTTTCCTCTATAGATGTACTATTTTTCCTCTAATCGTATGTTTTCCATTATAATACTTCTTCTATTGGCCAGACTTATCTTCTTCCCATTATTGAATGTATTGTTACAATTGCAAAGTAAATAGAATATGCTTGTTCTTGAGATGTACCACTTATATGTTTCCCCATTTGTTGGTTCAATTCAACAAGGAAAATAATCACATATTCCTTTGTTAGCATGGAGTTCAATTTTCTTTCATGGTGGTAACCAACATAATTGAAATTAAGATCACTTGACAGAAGTAATGTAAAAGCAAATAAGAAACATTACCCGTGGTTGACAGTTAGGTCATTGTAGTTCACTGATGACTATGAACATTGCAACCAATCCTTGAACCTATCAAATAACTTAACCAAGCCTTTATGTTTGCATTAACATTTAAATCGAAAATGGATTATGTTTTCAACTAGATTTCTTCTACAATTGGCCTTCCACAACGGACTTTTCCTTTCGTAACTCCACTTTCATAATGCGGGTTGCGGGAAGCTCCATAGACTTTTACAGTTTTCCTTCCACCATAAATTTTCCATAAAGTCTAAATGATCACTTTGTTAGGCTATGAATCATAGAAAAAAAGACAAATAATCCCACGTGATACATGCATATTCACAAAAGATCTCCAATGTGGAGGAAGACTGTTCTTTCTCAGGGCCTTCAATAACAACTTTACCTTTATCCTTAAATTTGTCAGCAGGAATAGTAGAAGAGATGAATGATTCTTCCCTGGCCTCCTTTTCTACATTATGCTTGTGTATATCCTCTTGCACTTTCAATCGTAGCTGTCTCAAATGTAAGGCATAGGTCTTTATCTCCTTCTGATAATGAAATCAATAACCCCTCTGTAGATAGCGTCACCAGGAACCTCCTCATGGGCATATGGAATTTTAGTGTGCTCTTGGACAAAATGATTTGCTAGCAAATAATTTGGATCATGCATTCTTTTTGGAAGCTCTCCTAAACTCATTTATGTTATGTATTTGTTGAGGATTGCAACATGAGTATAATTTTGCACTGTCAAGAATGCCAAATTCAAAGGGAACTTGGGCCAATATTTCCTCTTAGATGATGCAATCCTTGAGAAACCCCATCTATGGTAGTTTGATAAGAAATTTCTTGTAAGACCATTCTGTCTGGGACTATCCTCGGTAGCAGATGAATTGTCTTACTACCTGAAATCCAAATGTAGGAAAAGTACTCACCTACATACCAATCCCCAATGATAGAAATCCTAGCTCTAGCCCTCTCTCAAAAAGTTGGGGCATCTCCCTTGAAAGTCATATGGTACATTGACCCTAGTAAATTGGTCACAAATTTCATATATGCGAGGAACGAATTTATATTCCCAGATATCTGAACAATAGATGTGGATTGGTGGAGATGTCTTAGTCCATTTCCATCCCATGGATGGAAATGAAGAGGTCGCACAGAAAATGTCCATGACATACCCTGACATGTAAAAACCTGGTTTCCTAGATGTCAAAACCTTCTGATATTTTTCAATAACTTCTTTGAGTGTCACTGATAGAATTTGTGCCTAGTTGAAGCATTCACCTATAAGTAATATGTTATGGGATATAGGATCCCATTCAACCTTGAACTCTCTATAGTTAGGTAAACCATATAACCGACAAAACATGGCTTCTAGCATTGAGAATGGTTCTCTAAACCATGAAATGGGTTAGGGATTATCTTCTTTGTGGAAACATTCGGCAGGGTTATCCATACAGGATTCTATAGTTTCATGGTTGCATCGAGAAATTTAGCTGTGAGAAGTTGTTGAAGAGGTTTGAGAGCATAAGCTCTCACAAATACATCTGGATGGAAATAGGCCACCAAGGTTCCATTCTGGTCATTGAAAGTCCATTCTTTGGGGTTTGCATGATCAGGTTCCCACTTGATTGGGTCAGTATACAACATGAAATGAGGTCTAGTTGCAATGCAGTGAAGTTGAGAATTGCTAATTTTAGCATATGCATGCTGGTCGTGAGTAATGGAAAAGAATTCATCGTTGTCGAAAATGGAGTAAATACTAGACCAATCAAGATGAAGGGTTTCAGATACTCACATAATGGTGTTAGTGAAGATACTAGCATTTGGGTCCTTTCTCTTTTACTCGTTTAGGGTGGTCTTAGACCTGGTATTTCTAGACATACTGGATGACTTGGAGATAAAGTCTGATTGAAATTTGGAAACCATTATTACAAATTTACCACGCTGAAAACAATAGAAAATAGCAGCTAAGGGTAAGAAACTTACCGGTGGACAGCTTGGACGTTAAGGATTGGTGATTTTAACCAAACAAATCCACCGTAAAAATATTAGTCGTAGTAGAAATTGCAAGTGAAATGGTAAAAAATACGAAAAATTCGAATGAATTAAATAGGTCACGACTGAATGGGAGAAAATATTTGGGTTGTAGATCTCAAAAAAATGGATGATTGAGATTAAAGCGACAAACTAAAAAGACAACCAAAAACTTTAGATCTTCTAATTTTCACAATCTGCAATCCACATTTGCGGGTTGCGGAATGTGGGTTGATATTAGCGATCAGGAAAAAAAAATTAAAGTTCCACAATCCACAAAACATTTGTGGATTGCGGGTAGGTGATGTTGCAAAAATTAAAATTTTATTGAGTTTCTGCTTTCCACAATCCACATTACGGGTTGTAGCTTCCAGAACCGAAAAAGGAAAAAAATGCGAAAAATGACTTTTCCGCTTTCTGTAATCCACATTGCAGAATGCGGAAGGTGAAACTGAAAAATGAAAAAATACAAAAAATAACCTTTTCGCTTTGTGCAACGTGGATTACGGAAGCGCTCTTTTCTTTTATACATATTTTGTGTTCCTGCAACCCGCAATGTGGATTGCAGAAGTACGTTTTTTTAGGTTTTTGGAAATATTTTTCCCGCAACCCGCAAATGCAGATTGCGAGAGTTAGAATTTTCTTTCAATAAAATATTTCCTTTTCGCAACGCAGAACTACAATGCGGATTTTGGATTACGGAAATATTTTTCAAAACTTGCTCCAATTAAAACCTTCCAGGTGTTTGTAAAAAAATTACTCATTCGAGCGAATAAAAAAATGCCCCATGTATGTATTGTTGAATTCTGCTTATGTCGTGCAGTTCTTTCTAGTTTGTCCTGCAAGTTTCGTGCACAAGGTTGAAAATTCTTATGGAACAAGTTTTTCCAAAAGCATGCTCTTTCGTGCAAAAGGTAAAAAAAATGTGCTCAGGACGTTAGTTCTTGAGCTCCAACCTGCAGTACTGTATACGGCGATGAGCTGGTGGAAGCGATTTAGGCATCCGAGAGTATTTAAGAGAAAACGAATATAAAATCATCTGATTTGGGTAACATATTTACCCTTTCTTGGAACCTTCAATTTGGCTCAGCCCTGTGTGCTAAGAGATGCACACTCTTCTCCCCAATGCAATTGCAGTTCTTCACAATCCCGATAATGGGTCTAACAGTGCTCCAGTTCTTATCAAACCTTAAACTTTCTTCGCAACTTTTCATTATAAACATTCGAGAGACAAACTATTTGTGATTATTTGTCACATTCACATTTCCATATGCCAATAAAGTAAATGAAAGTTTGCTAACACTAATTTAACTAATAAATATTTATCCATTTAATATATATATATAAACATTAAATTGCCAACTTACTTGTTATAGAAGTTTGAAATACACCTTTCTGAATCTGAAATCTAATTTTGGTGAATACCCAAAAAAACACGAAATCTAATTTTGATGAATACCCGAACAAACACGAAAACACCTTTCTCAATCAGAAGTCTGAAATCTAATTTTTGGTATTCACTAGAAATATGAAATATACTTTTTCTGAATCTGAAATTTTTTTTTTAATATATAGAGAGAACATAAGTCAAGTAAAAATAAAATTCCATACATTCGACACAAATACTACTACAAGTTTATAACCATCAAAGGGATTTGATATTTGATGCAAAAAAATATATGAGATGTGATAAAGAAAAACCTTCTGTTTGAACAGAATTATGAATATCATTTTGTTTTTGCATATGAGCATGCAACAAATTCCAGAAATGGCCAACAATTTGCTTGCAAACAAAATCTCACAGAATGGCCATGATTCTGGAAAATTTACCTACAGCAACAATGCTTCAACCTGGTTTCAACATGAAATTTCAGCCACCCTTTTGAGAAGTCAGTGTGTTGTTTTTATCAATATCGATGCATAAGGTTTCAAGACCATTTGGGGACCAAATGGCCATCAAATTCCATAGTAAAGGATGACATGGGAACCAAGATCTTCAAATTGTCACCCCTTTCTATGTCTGTCTGCAAACACAACACCGAGGGTAGTTTTAACCCTAATTTTATGCTTGCTTTTCACATTTTTGAGACCTGTAAATCAAGTTCAATTTCCTTAGCCAACTTCAAGTAAACCTAAACAATTAAAATTGCAAAGCTTTATCCAAAATGTTATAGATGTACAACATGTCCTATTAGGTAATACTAATTGACAAATCAGTATCAGGCATTAATAACTAGTCATCAGTTGCAAAATAGATCATGTGAATTAAATGAAGACATTCATTCAATGCACATTTAATGTGTTAAAATCATAAGGGAAAAATCAATACACAGACTAACACATCCAGTAGATAAGCAACCAATAATCAATATGCCAGATAGATGGAAGAAAGACTAAAATTCATGAAATACATTCGATGAATGACCATAGAACATAACATAAATGACAGTGTAATTTTATTCACTTGCAAAACATTACTGAGTACACAATTACAAAGCTTCCCTAATATGATCTTGGTAGTATTCTCTCTTGTATAGTCTCTTCGGTTTAATCCCACTAGTCCCTCCTTTACTTGGGAAATATCCTCCCTTTAAATAACATTACAAAATTTACAAAAAATGAAATTTACCAAGATGTGGGATTACAAGATATTTTGGTTTCATGGTTTTCCAAGGGCGGAATGCAAATTGGAATAAGAATCCATTAAATCTTGCATATCCTTAAACTGGGCATTTTCCAAATTCAATTGATCTTTACATATTAAGGACACAATATCCTTCTTCTTGATCTTCATCCATTCTTTGAGGAAGAGATCAATCTTCATTAATGAAGCAAGAGGTGTCTCAATCCAGTGCTTGATCTCCTCCAGAATGAGTTGAGTTATCTCCATGATCTTCTCCTTTTCTTTGGAAAAATCCCTCTCAATCTGCTTCAGTTTCAATATCAGAGGCATAGCCTCATCGATAGGATCTAAGAATGGCAGGTCCAGATACTTGAGCAACATTTCTGAGGAAAAACACCTCCTTTTGCAAGTAACTTGTCCATCTTTGATGATGGATTCCACAAGATCACAGATGTCTTCCCATGTTTCAATTATCACTTCAATTTTCTTAACCTTAAGCGTATCCAGCATTGGAATATCTTCTAGTCTTTCTTTAATATAATTATTCCAGTATATAATGGAATCATAAGCTTTGGTGGCTTTGTGTCTTGTTTTTTGATGGTCATTGAGGAAATCCAAATGATGCTCAAATGAGTTATACAATCTTTGCATCTGATTGAATTATTTCTACAAATTAACCATGCCTTGATAAAATTGATCATGTACTTTGCATGCTAATTGTTTAAACTCCTCTTCTGTGAATTTATAGACTGAAGAGGTAAAGGATGTAAGCTGCAGGTCTTTGAGCTGTTGTTCAAACATGGAAATTTTGTCTTCCTATTGATCAGCTGGAATATCAGCCTTCTCAAGATGTTGTTTGAGATAATCATTCTGTCTTTTTAGCTGCTTTAGCTTCTCTTCATACTCCTCATTGAGAAGTTGAATTACCTACTTGTGGTGTTCCTCAGCTTGTGCTAAGTCTTGTTTGGGCCTTTGTAGCTATTGTTTCTTGTCTTGAAATTATTTATTCAGCTGAGATACTAAATCAAAATTTTCCCTGACAAAATCTCCCATGTAAATTGTTGTATCGATGGATTCCTATTTGGTGTCGGAGGAGTCCCTTTTCAAAATAATCTGGTTAAGCGCTGCAACCAGGGTATTTTTTAAGGATCCTAATATTATACTTAAGTATAGTATTCTATGCGATTGTTTTGGATTGAAAAAAACATGTTTATAGATAGGTGGGAGAATATTAAATATGAAACATAAAATTAAAACTGAAATGTGTAAATTTTGGCGAATATTATGATAGAAAAACATATTTTATGTAAATATAGGTGATATTAGACACTAAAAACGACTAAATAGCGAATTTATTTTTTGAAAAAAACCAAAAAAAAAAGCCAATTGGGGAAATTTCGCCCCTCAAAATTACCCTGGCTGCTACCTACTTAATTGTGCCTTCTCTTTTCCTCTTGGCTACTTTCTTAACTACAAATTTCTCTTTCCTACTCCAAAAATAATTCCCAAGAGAAACCACTGCATCCTCGCCAAAATCTTCCATCTCCTATGTAGTTGAGACAGTTCCCTCTTGAACAGTGAGTAGATTAGGTTGGGATGTTTGAGGATTGGGGATTTCCACACTAATGGGTGAAATAATAATAGGGGGTGTAGGAAGAATAGGTGCACGGGATTTAGAAATAGAGATGGAGATAGGTGTAACAATTTTAGGGGAATAAATTGTAGAGATGGAAGGAATATCTAGTAGTGGAAAAAATATTGTGGGTATGTTGGGGTAGTATGGAGTCCATATGAGGTTGAAGGAATAGGTGAAGTAGGAGGGGATATAGAGCTAGGAGCCTCTATTAGTACTGAGGGTGTACTAGTGGTAGCTGAAATAATTTGAGATAAATTAATCTCAAAAAAAGAAAGTTGGGGAAATGTTGGATCAATAATGCTCCCAGATAACTGGGTCATGGGAATGGAATATTTCATGGAATTATAAACATTAATAGGACAAGTGGAAGGACTATTTTTTTCCTCCAAGTCACTGTGTATCTCATGAATCTCAATATTGACTTGAGGAAGAGGTTCTACTGGCTGAATTGGAGGAACTTGCATGGGTACTTGTTCATGTGGATAAGGTTGTGCTAGTGGCGCTGGATGTTCTACCTTGGGAACCTCTTGAGTCATGGCCCGTGGATCACCAACTGGTGTTTGTTGTACCTGTACCTATTCAGTAACCAGTTGAGCCTTATACTTATTAGGTTGAGGCTCAACCACTTCTGTTTGTGCCTATATCTATGAGCTAATCTTTGCAAGAGTTTTCTAAAGCTCTGCCCCTTTGTATAGGGCTTTAATCATCAGAGAAGGTTGGGTTCTTGCAGGAATTTCAAGAACAAACTTACCCTTGTCTTTTGATTTACTAGAAAGAGCAGAAGAAGAGATAGCTTCTTTCTCTTTGGCCTCCTTTTCCAGATTTTTCCTTTGCATGTTCTCTTCCATTGCCAGTTTTACCTGCCTGAAATGGAGCACACAACTCTTCAGATCCTTTTTATACTTAAAAATATGAGCTTTGACATTGGGATCAACAATCCTACTCAATAACTCCTCGAAATAAATATTTTCTCTATAATTTGAATCATCAAGTTCATCTTGTTGAGCATATTGAATTCTAACAGGCTCCTGCACAAAGTGACTAGCCTGATATGACTTAGGGTCATCCATCTTCTTTGGTGCTTCCCCTAGGTTCATATCAGCAATCGATTTACCCAATATAGATGCATGAGTGTAATTTTATAGAATGAGAAATCCCAAGCTCAAAGGAAACTTGGGCCAAGACCTCCTTTTGGACGATGCAAGTTTAGGAAAAACCCCACCAACAACAGTCTGATACGCTATCTCCTGTAAAACCATTCGATCTAGGACTATTCTAGGAAGCAGGTGAACTGTATGGTTTCCTCAAATCTGAATGTAGGAGAAATATTCTACCACATACCAATCACCATGTAGCGCAATCAAAGCTATGGATCTTTCAAAGAAAGATGGAGCGTTTTCCTTGAAAATCTTCTGGTACATTGACCCTAGAAATAGGTCACAAATTTCATAAATTCGGGGAACGAAATTGTCCTCCCACATATCTAAGAAGTATATATGTACTAGTGGTGAAGACTTGTTCCAGTCCCAGCCCATGGCCAGAAAAGAAGAAGTGGCACAAAATACGTCCATAACATAACATGACATGTAGAAATTAGGCTTCCTTGATGCTAAAGTCTTCTGATGTTTCTCGATTTCCTCTTCAAAATTCACAGTTAAAATATGTGCCCTGTTAAAAGTCTCACTTGTAAGAAATATATGGTGGGCTATAGGAACCCACTCAGCTTTGAACGCGGAGCATTTTGGTAATCCATATAACTGAAAAAACATGGCTACAAGCAAGGAAAAAGGTTCCCTAAAGCAGGAAACAAGGTAAGAATTGGTTTCCCTAGGGACGTATTCAGCTGGGTTTTCCATGCAAGATTTGACTGCTTCTTCAAAGTTAAATTGGGACATAGCCTCATCAAGGAATTTGGAACTCAAAATATGTTAAGGAGGCCCAAGGGCATAATCTCTAGAGAAAACATCAGGATGGAAAGACACCACTAGGGTAGGAGTATGTTCATAAAAGGAACTCTCCTTAGGGTTTGTGTGGTCCAAGTCCCACTTGATAAGGTTAGTATAGGGCATGAATGGAGGTTGAGCTGCAATGCAATGGATTTGGGAACTCATAATTTTGGCATACACTGACTGTTCATGGGGAATCACATAGAATTCATCATTATCAAATATTGAGTAAATCCTCGACCAATCCAGGTGAAGGGTTTCAGCAACACACCCATTGGAGTCAGTGAAGATACCAGCATTAGGGTCCTTTCTCTTCTACTCTTGGAGAGCAGTCTTAGACCTGGTATTCATGGAAATCTTGGAGGTAAAATTTGGAAACCACAGTTACAAGCTACCATAGTTTAAAAATAACAGGAAAAACGACAGCGAATGGTAAGAAACTTACTGGTAAAAATCTTGGAGACCAGAATATTAGTGAGCTTGAATGAGACAAATCGGCAGTAAAATATCAAATGTAATAAAAATCACAAGTGAAATGGTGAAAGAATTCGTAAATTCGAACAAAATAAATAATCCAGGACTCAACGACAAAATAGATCTAGGTCATAGATCTTGCAGAAATGGACAGCTAAGATCAAGACGGGAAACCAAAATGAGGAAGTGAAAAGAGTCAGAAAAATTTGGATTGATGATTTCTGCAAAACGCAATCTACATTGCGTAATGCACGATGAAATTATTGTTCAAGAAAGAAGTGTTAAAGTTCTGCAATCTGCAATCCCCAATCCGCAATTCGCAAAGATTTGTGGGTTGTAGGTTGCGAGTAAGAAATGTTGAAAATGAATATTTTATTGAGTTTTCGCTTTTCACAATCCGCATTGCAGGTTGTGGTTTATGGAATCGAAAGAACAAAAATGTACAAAACATGACTTTTCCGCTTTCTGCAATCCGCATCGCAGGATGCGATAGGTGGAACCAGAAGATAAAAGTTTTATTTTGAAAAATATTTCTGCAATCTGCATTACGGGTTATGGGTTGTAGAAAGGAAAACTTTTATTAAAAGAAAATTCTAACTCCCGCAATCCGCATTTGCAGGTTGTGGGACACAGGAAAAATATTTCCGAAAACCTCCAAAGCTTAGGACTTCCGCAATCCACACCGCGGGTTGCGGAAACACAAAATATGTGTAAAAGAAAAGAGTGCTTCTGCAATCCGCAAAACAAAAAAAAACAAGGTTTATATGGAAATTCCTTCCCAACTTAAAATCACGAGCATTGAATAAAAAATATGGGAACATTGTAAAATATCAAATCGTCTGCTTTCCTTTTTCCCCATCCTTTCCAATACACTAAACTTTTATTCCATCATGGACACTACAGACTCTACATGGAGATAAGCAAAGGAAGCTAGGACAAATAATGACAAAGTTCATTATTTATGTAAATTGATTAGTAATGCACTTGCTCTTGTTAACACATTCCTTGCTACAGAAGGAGGATAAGAGATGGATGTCTGACACAAAACCCTTCATGAGGTCCTGTTGCTGGAAGCAACATATCCCATTTTAAGATGCTAAAATGGGAGTCCCACTCCCCCTTTAAATTGGATTTTAAAGCCATAATCTTGCCATGGGATTTTTAAACAGTAAGTATTGTGTTTTGGCCTTAATAATTTTTTTTTTTTTTTTTTTTCTACAGATTGCAGAAGCGCTCTTTTATTTTACACATATTGTGGATTGTGGAAGCGCTCTTTTTGGTTTTGCGAATTGCAGAAGTCCTTTTTTGGAGGTTTTTGGAAATCTTTTTCTCGTATCCCGCAACCCACAAATGCAAATTGTGGGAGTTAGAATTTTCTTTCAATAAAGGTTTTCCTTTCCGCAACCTGCAAATGTTTTGCAGATTGCGAAACTTTAATTTTTTTTTTATTGAAGGCAGAACTAGAATATAAAAGTTTGATTTTGAAAAATATTTCTGCAATGTTGCAAAAAAAAATATTGAGTTTCCTCTTTCCGCAATCCACATTGCGGGTTGTGGCTTGCGGAACCGAAAAAGGAAAAAAAATGCAAAAAATGACTTTTCCTCTTTCCGCAATTTGCATTGAGAGGTGTGGAAGATGGAACCAAAAACATAAAACCTTATTTTTAAAATAATGACAAACATTTGTCAAACCAATAAATTTCAACATTCCACAATCCGCAAAACCAAAAAAACAAATTGTAGAAATTATCAATTGCGAAAAGGTTCAGTTGCAAAAAGACACGATGTTTTTACCCTCTCAACGTTCCTTTGTACCTCTTGGTTCAAATGATGGTATATTTTCTATAATATTTTAAATGACTTCTTAAGAAAGGGTTATTTACATTGTTTTTATAAAGACCATCAAATATTTTACTAAGATAAGATTAAAATATTTATTTTGATATGATATTATGGAGTTGTTTTAATTTTGTATATATTTAATATTGAAAAGATAAGGACTTTTTTTTTGTAAATTCAGAGACTAATCTATTGAAATAAATAGTAATATAGTAAAAAATACAACTTAGAGTGGCAGTTCTGCAAGCAGAATGTGGCAGAGAAAGACTTAGGACCTTCCCATTAGGGGAATTCAGGAGTTTACAATCAAAATGATCCTCTCTGTGGCAGGGAAATAGATCGTGGTAGTGACTAAATTGACAGTATGAAAACATAAAAACTGATAATGACTTTTCTAATAAACAAGGGAATCTAACTCCAAAAAGGCCCCTCCAAAAAGAAAAAACATAGGAACCCCGAAGCCGAAACTGAGCTGAGAGTTTGGTCGACCAGCCATTGGGGGAGAAAGTGGGTTGACGGAGGCTTGACCATAATATTTGTTGAGACTCTTGACATCACTGCTGGTATCCTCGTCATTGCTGGAGGTACTCTATTTGACTGAGAGTGGCTCAATTTTCCTGTACTCAACCGCAATGCTGATAGCGGCTTTGCCATGCTTTGTGCTTTGCATGGTCCTCTAAGGAGGAGGAAATGGTTTTTAAATATCCATAGGAGCTACACATGGATTCAAGGAGAGATTTGGGGGGTCAATTTGGGAGCCAATGGGACGTAGAAGAATTCTGGACAGCAAATTTTTGACAACCTAGTAATTACGCCTGTAGAGAATCGTTCGGTTTTTCGCTGAAAGTGAGCCTGTAAGCTCATCCTCCGTATCATCTAAGAGTTGGCGGAGGGAATAAGGAATTTCCAAGTCATATCCATCAATGTTAGCTTGATTTGTGAGGCTTATGGCTCACTCATTGGCGTTTCCATGACCACCAAGTCCCCGTATATGCATGTTTCTCAATCTACGTGACATAATTAGCTGGACTGGAGGAAAAGAGTGATGAAGCTTCTGAGTGTCAATAGAGAGGATGAGTGTAGGAGGCTGAAGGTTGTAACACTTCTCAGTCGCCTCTGACTCTGCAGATTAATCTTCCTTTGTAGGAATGAACATGAGAGAGCAAATGAGGTGCAAAACTATGAGTAGGATTCCCTTAAAGGGGGGCGCAAATCTAGAGGCTCCATTAAGGTCACCATTACATTGCAAGGAGAGGCGAAGTATTAGGTGACAGAGGGGAGGTCACCTCCCATCATGATCTTGGAGATCCGACGTCATTCAAGGTGGAATATATCCCACAACATTTAATGGCGGGATGAGGTAATGTCACAGGAGTGACATTGGGGGACAACTATGTGTCCTGGCATTTACTCACTTTTGTCTATGTGTCATGTTGCCACCTGTGTTCGGGTGCATTTCATCCTTGGAAATTTGGATGCATTCATGCTTGAGAGTGGAGTTAGGAATCTCTTCAAGGGATAAATGCTGCAAAAAAGAGGTTGAAGAGACTCCCCAATTGGCTAGTTTGTCCACTAATGAGTTAGCTTCACATCGAACATGTTCTAAGGTGATGGTTGAAGGTTGAGAAAGGAGGAGAGCTAGTTGTTGCAGATAATAATCCAATATCCAAATGGGGGAAAACTTGGTGTAGTTAGTACCATTCTACAACTTGATAACCATGTTTAGGATAAGCTGTTAGTCCTCCTCCACTAAGATTTGAAAGAGATCCAGATTGAGGACAATGCAGATTTCCTAGAGTAGACATGTTAATTTAGTTGCACTATTGCTTTCAATACCTAGCATGCCGTAGAAGACACGAAGAATCTGACTGGTAGAATATCTAAAGACCCCCCATAACTGACTTTTCCAGGATTTCCTTTGGAGGCCCCATTAAAGTTAACTTTAAAAAATCCACGGGTCAGGCCTCTCCACTATTGGAGGGAGGAGGAGTGTTGGGCTTGTGTCCTGGGTGTAGTGGAAGCCTAAAGAGGGGAAATTAGCCAGTTCTCCAAAATGGTTTTCTCCATAGGAATAGCCTGCAGATATTGATCTTTCCACTTGTGCAACATAGTAGTTTCCTTGATGTGCCGATGACAAGAGGCCCAAACTCTTTCCATGGGGTTAACTTTACCTTCAAAGATCCTAAGATTGCGTTCCTTCCAGATATTCCAAATAATAAAACCTGGTATGAGTTGCCATATCCTATTGAGTAAAGGATTTTGATAAGGACGGTTGTGCCAATGCTTGATAGTTTCTGAAATGTTCCCTCTGCAACGATGTGTTCTCTTGCAAATAGAGGCAATCCTATCCCAGAGTCTACTGGAAAAGGAGCATTGATACAGAAGGTGATCCATAGTTTCCACTTGTTCTTTACAGAGAACACATTGTGAGGGTCCGATGAATCCTCACTTGAGGAGATTGTCCCATGTGAGGAAGCATTTGTGTAACACAATCCATATAAATATAGTCACCTTGGGACAAGTTTTTAACCCCCATATTTTTGGCCCAACACCGGTTGCTCATTGGGGTTATTGATGGAAAGATGTCATGCTTCATTTATGGAGAACATACGTTTGGGTTTATATCCCCATATGAGGATGTGAGGGCCATTCCTGATTCTGATAAGGATTTGTCGAATGTCCTCCCAAAGTGAGTCAAACTAAATCTATTGTTCAGTCGAATTCCATCTATCATGGGTCAACCAGTTGCAAAAGTCCTGTTCAGTGTCCTCGACCCAGAAAATTTTAACTTTTTCATGATCGGGTAGCAGAAAAGTGTCATGATAGTGATGGAGATTGTGCTCAGACTCTAAGCATGGGAACTGGTTCCAGGAGTATGTCCAGAATTTGTATAAGGATCGATCGTGAATCTCCCAAAATATGTGTTGTTGATGTCCTTGAGAGCTAACTATGTTCTATATGAGAGAACCATTTATGTCCTATGAATATCTTATAAGGCTTTGAGTAGGCCATTTGGTGGCGTATTTTTTGTTCTAGAGCTGGGCCCAGGGGATACTATTTTTGGTGATCCAGTTCCTCCATATTTTGGCACTTAGTATTTAATTATTTTGAACAGGATCCCAAAGGCCAAGTCCCCCTTCATTTTTGGTACGACAAACGGTTTCCCATTTGACCAATGACTAGTTGTGAGAGGCTTTGTCCCATTTTCATAGGAAGTTGCGTTGCATAGATATGATGGATTTGAGGACCCATTTAGGGGAAGCCGACATAGAGAACATATAAAGGCGCATTGCTTGAAAACAACATATTTGATAATAACAAGTCATCAGACAAGATTGATGGTGCATAGGGTCCACTGAGAGAGTCAGAGATGAATATTGGCAAGAAGATCCCTCCAAGAAGGTTGTTTGAGTGGAGAATATATGATTGGAGCACCAAGATACTTCGAGGGGACGATAGAGGCCTTGACGCCTAAGATTCTCGAGATATTTTGTTGGCTGAGTAGGGAGGTGTTAGAGAAAAATACCTCATATTTTTTGGGATTAAGGGCCATACTAGAGGATTTGGAGAAGATAGAAAGGATGTTATGAAGGGTTCTAGATTCCTAGATAGCAGATTATCATCCAAAAATTGTTGGTGGGTGAGGGAGGTATGATTGTGGAGAGAGATACCTTTTAGGGTGGCATGAGAGTTTGAATGATCGAGCGTTCACCCCAGACATTCAGTCATGAGGATAAAAAGGAAGGGAGAGAGAGGATCTCATTGTCGAATAACTCGATAAGGTTTAAAATTTTTAGAGGGGAATCCATTGCTGAGGATCGAGAAGAAATTCATGGAAATGAGGTTGAGGATCCAATGGATGTAGGAGTGATCAAAACCAAAGGCAAGAAGGACTTCTTTGATGAAGTGCCAATTGAGTTTGTCAAAGGCTTTGGAGGGATCAAGCTTGAGGATATTACCAGGATTTTTGGAGGTTTTAAGGGAGTGGATAACTTCAGGAGCTAGGTTGATACCATCGAGGATCTAATGTCCTTTCATGTACCCAGTTTGTTCCGGGGGGATGAGGTGAGGGAGCTGGGACTTGAGACGATTGGTAATGACTTTAGTGATGTTTTTATAAAGGACATTGCAGAGAGATATGGGTATATACTTACCCAGAGTGGTGACTTTTTATTCTTTGGGAATGAGTGTGAGGAAGGTGGGATTGATATCCAAAAGAATCTTTTGATTGATTCAAGATTATTCCAACATTTCCCAGATCTCATGTTTGAGCAAATCCTAACAGAAATGAAAGAAATTGATGGTGAAAGCATTTGGTTGTGGGTATTTGTCTTCTTTCATTTGTTGGATAGCTATTTCCACCTCTTGGAGCGTAGTATATCTCATGATCATAACATTTTGATCATCCATGACCAAAGAGGGGATGTGTGAAGTAACATGTTGAGTAACTGCTTCTCGATCCTAATCATTTTCTATGATTAGATCTTCATAGACCGAGACAAGTTCTGCTTTGATATCCTTGTAAGTTTCCAATCTGATTCCTTCTGTGTTTTTGAGATGGGTGATGTGATTGTGCATATGGTGTTGGATAGTGGAGCGATGGGAGAAATAAGTGTTACACTCCTCCTCCTGTAACCATTTGATTCTAGATTTTTGCTTCCAAAGTATCTATTCCTGTTTGGAACGCTCCTCTATCTCATAATAAAGGTGTTGCTCCTGCTTGCTCATATCCTTTGTTCTTCCTCTAGAAATGATCTATTGTTGCAATTGCTCCATTTCATTCTTGAGTTTATATTTGCAAGTGAGAATATTTTCGAAGGTGTGCATATTCTAGTGTTTGAGATGATTTTTTAAGAGATTCATTTTATTCTCTGTTCTGAACATGCAAGAGGAATCAGTGACCTGAGTGGTTAACCACCAGTCCTTGATCATCTTAGGGAAATTAGGGTGAGTGAGCCAAAAAAATTCAAAACAAAAAGGCTTTATGCGTGTTTCCTCATCTAGCTGTCAATTTAAGCATATGGGCCAGTGATCTTATCCCATGGCTAGAAGAATGGAGGTTTTGAGTTCCTCATTTATGAGCGTAAGATGTTCTGTAACGAGGAAACATACAATATTGGTAGTAATTTGGGAAATTCCTCCTCTATGATTGTTCCAAGTGTGAATTCCATTGTTGGTATTCATATCTACTAGGCCATTATTGTCAATAAAGTCCTTAAAGAGAAGATCTTCCTAAGAGAGTGAGCGGCATCCCCCTCATTTATCCTTCAACGAGGTGATGATATTGAAGTACCCTCCTAGAATCTCTAGGGGATAGGGTTGATCCTAAGTTCTCCAATGTAAAATTTCCATGAAACTACGTTTCTGATCTAAAATTTAAGGACCATACACATTGGTGATTCTCCCATGTATGTTGGTACCAATTGGATGGAAATGAGCCAAGATGGACTGACGAGAGGCCAAAAAGTTATCAAGATCTACTTCCACTAGGTTCTAGGAGATAGTTAGTCCCCCTGAATCCCCATGAGGATGGTGGGTTTTTCCTGCTGGATCTTTCTTATAAGCATTCTATGTTTGTTGCGACTGTTGATTCCTCTTATATTCCAGGAGATCACTTTCACTGATTAACATTCAGGTTGGAAGCAAATAACTCCGTGCACTGGGAATATTTCCCTGATTCCACTATCCTGGTACCAAGAGTGGAAATTATTTGTATGTCCATTTTTTTGCCTCTTTTTTACTTCTTTAGCACTTTTTTTCTTCCTTGGGGCCACTGGTGATAATCCCAAGTCTAGAATGAGTTATGGTTGATTTTAATATGTCTGTTAATAACTAAATTTCATTGGGAGCTATTGCATGTAGTGTGTTTTTCTTGCAGCCATCTTCCAGTCCTAACAGATCCAGATCTCCTAGCTCTATGTCCCCCATATCCTCATCCATTAAGACATCAATATATTGGGTGGTGGTGAGGATATATGGGAAATGAGTACTCTCTTCAGGATGAAGAGGCTATTTGGAGGGTTCATCTTTTGTGTTCTTGCTAGATTCTACACCTTTTCTTTCCTTTCTGTATTTCTTGATGGAGTTGCTTCATTGCAAGAAGCACTCCATCTTCTTTAGTAGCTTGTTCTCCATGTTGGGAAACAGGTGCTTCGAAGTTGTTACTAGTAGTAGGATTAGAAGGTTTGCTTACAATGGGATTCTTCTTTCCATGTTTCTTTTTGTTCATGACTTTCTTAAAACCCTCTTCATCTACATTACGGTTTGGTTTTTTCTCAGTGGGGGCTCTGTTATGAGGGCAATCTCAATATAAATGTGCATGCTCATGACACTTTCTACATCTGAAAGGCACATGCTTATAATCTAGCAGCTGCACCCATTATGTATCCTCATGTGCCAGAGTGACAGAGTCCGAAAGTGTTTTGGATATATGCATGTAGACATGGATTCGGGCATAAGATGTGTACATTTGTTGTTTAGTCTGGTTGTCTACCTTGACAAAATCTCTCAGGGAATTGTTGATGTCCTTGAGAGTTTCTTCGTCCCAGTAGTCCCAAGGAAGTGAGTATAGCCCAACCCAGACTGGTGCCCAGGATAAATTTTTGGTGTTTGGATTGAAATGTTCGATCCAGTTCCTGAGAAAGAGGCTCGCAAAGTTGAATAAGTAAGGTCCTCCTTAAATTATGTGATCCTTGTCCTATAGCAAGGAGAAAATAATGGTAAATAACCCTTTGGACCCTACTTGCAGGTTGAAATGTGCTTTTGGCTTCCATTTGATGGTGATCCAGTTGACAAGAGCTCTTTCCGTAGGCCAAATTCCAATGGACTTCCCAATGAGGGCTTAGGTCTTCATGTAGTCGATTCTGGCATTAATTATGGAAGGAGGGAAATTTATCTAGGGTTTTTCATAAGACATGGGTATGCATGCATCTATTTTAGGTTTGTCCATTAACGTGGTCAGAGGTAGTCGTACATCATTATGCCGAGAGTTGTCAGGTTGCAAGGTGTCAGAAGCTAAGGAGATTCCAGAGGGAAGAGAACTGTCCTAATGTTGCATGGGGGAGGGAGGATCAAAGGGAGGCAAGGAGGGAATAATCATCCCTCCCGTACATGTAGCAATGAGTGGGCGAGAAGGAGGCAGTAAATAAGAACAGATTTTAGGAAAAGGCGGATGGAGCAGGACTGTACCAGATCACGAGGAAGCCATCACGCAACTTGCCGAAACCCTAGCGAAGACTCTTATCTCGTTAAAACATTAGTTTTTTAAAAACAATAACAAGTTCCAAAATACACCGAAAATTTAAGAAGTTACTAGATTAAAATATTTATTTTGATATGATATTATGGATTTGTTTTAATTTTGTATATATTTAATATTGAAAAGATAAAAAGTTACTTTTTTTGTTAATGATATAAAAATAACATTATAAAACTAGAATAATTATTTAATTTGTGGCATGGATCATAAGATAAGTGCTATGAACAAGTTAGTGGATTGTTTTTCATTACCTCATTATTATTTCCTGCAATCAATAGGGAATATTGTAATTGCTTGGGTTTTGAAAATTGTGAAACCTATTGCACAAATTTTAATTATATGGTTTTGGGAGTAAATTAAACTATTGTCCTAACTTTTGGAAATTCGTTCTCTTATTGTGGCGATCACTTTTTCATTTGGCTAGCTCTGACACCATGACAACAATTCGAACCTGCAAGCTCTGACAACCTTGAACACCTCTGACAAGTAATGGAGTGGCCTTCTCTTGCCACTTGCAAGGCCATGCAAATGGGCAGCTCATGCATGCGATTGCTTCGTCTTGCCACTTGCAAGTCCATGCAAAGGCTCATACATGCGATTGCTCACTCTTTCGCATCTACAACGTTGTGGCAATACATATAATGGAGTGGCCTTCTCTTGCCACTTGCAAGGCCATGCAAATGGGCAGCTCATGCACGCGATTGCTTCGTCTTGCCACTTGCAAGTCCATGCAAAGGCTCATACATGCGATTGCTCACTCTTTCGCATCTACAACGTTGTGGCAATACATATAGTTAAACGTTTTCAGTGTACAAAGTTATTGACTGCATGACAAAATTATGGTGTTTCAAACTATTTGGGTTTCCAGAATCTCAAATTACGAAGACGTTTTCACAAATTTACTAAATCAGAGGCTTCATTGCAGGGGAGGAGAAGAGCGTGGAGAACTCAATGATTTCTGTACATAGGGGTGCTTCTGGTACGATTTCATATGTGATTTTGAATTTAGCAGTGGAAATTTGGATTAAGAGTCAGCAATATGTTTCCTGTAATTCCATTATATTCGTGGCATTTTCTGCTCTCGAGTGCTAATTTTCAACCACATCGGCAAAATTTTGAGCTGTGAGCGGGCTCTCCACATTGCTTCTGTTCGGCTCAAATCTATGAGATTTCGCAAGTTTTCTGTGATTTAGCCGAGGTTTTAACGTTACAGAAGGATCCGCGCTCTACGTTTCACACTTTGAAACCATGGTGGGGAATTCGTAAAACTCTTCACAGTGAAATTGGCGTTTACATGATAAACTGATTTTCCAGATCTAGACATCAAAGAACCCCACTTTTTCTAAATTTTATCCCGTGAAATTTAAAATCTCGAGATCCATGGGAAATTGCCCTATTTTTCAGTTTGTCTATGTTTAAAAAGCACAATAGAATTTCAGTTTGTCTATGTCTAAAAAGCACAATAGAAAGTTTGTTTTCTATACAAAAATCCACTGTTCACATAGTAGTATTCTTGATTTGAAGAATTTAAGATCCAATGCAGTGTTTTTTTGTAATTTAGTAATTTATATCGATTCTGAGAAAAATCTCTCTAAATCCTTACTGATCCATATTTACAACTTTGTTCTTTATGGATATGATTTCCAGCCTCTCCGACTTGACATCAAGGTATTTTCCTCAAATTTTCCTTTCATCGGATATTGTGGTTATTGTATTGGAGTGTCACTATTCTCCTGGAATTATCCCTGACAACCTATTATGTACCCAGTATACCAAAAACATGTTTTTCCAACCAGAGTGCCCGATTTATCTTAGTTCATTTTTCTGAGGCATTAAACACAGGGAGGCTTATTTGGCATACTAGTTTCAGTTAGTAAATCATTTGTCTTAGTTTCATTTTTATGATGTCCACATGGACATCTCATGAATTTTTTTTATCATCGAAGTCTACCAGAAAATATCCACTCAATCGCCATTGAAACCCAATGGATTCAACAGAAGTTAAGGACAAGATATATTTTTTACTAGCAAAATCTGAGATATATAAAATCATCTAGCTGGGTTAATCGCCAACGATTACAAAAATAATTTTCCCTCTACCCACAGATCGCGTGAAAGTATCAGCAGAATGAGGAGATTAAGCAAGTGAGGTTGATTCGAATCAAGTTATAAAAGGGGCAACAATCCGATAGTACAGGAGGGGTGTTCTCTGAACAATAGAGAATCAATTGTAATTCCTTCTCTGCTCCTATTTTTTTCGTTTATCAATGTTCTGTATCTGGAAAAACCGGAGGTGGAGACCACATCCTTACAGTGTTTGATCAAAGATGTTTATGCAGCAATGATAGTGGAAGGCTGCTACATTCGTTTTCTTTCTCTCATGTGAAAATGTCTTTAGTGGTAGCAGTGAATAAAAATAAATAAATACAAATATAAATAAATATAGGAAGCCAATCATTTACATTTTTATAGAATAAAAATAAATACCCTAATCATTTACATTTTTATAGAATAAAAATAAATACATTTAAGAATTTATAGAATAAAAATAAATACATTTAAGAATATGAAGAATGTAAAGATAAAGGACAACCCCTTTATTCTTCATTGCATTTACAGCCATTTCTGAAGCTTTGGTTAAGTTGAATCTGAATCTAAGCAGTCATTAAAAAAATATCAAACTAGCACAAGAGGTGATAAGCAAGCGATTAATTGCAGTCTTAAGTTTTCCAAATCTAAATCGTTCAAACCCAAGTAGTAAAAAATGTGACTGGATGATATGAATAGAATCGAGCTGCCATGAAAAGGAAATAATACATACCCTAACAAACCTAGTACAAAGTTTCATAGAATATGGTTAAAGTGAGCTTCGACTTCACCTTCGTGCAATGCATTTAGTAAGTTATGTTATTTCAAGGCGTAACACATGAACTCAGCATCTATGTATTGAATGAAGATATTGTGATTTTATAGTAATGAAAACTCTTCAAGATGAGAGAGACATTACTGATAATATTCATACCAGCATATCCAAATTGCATGGATAATGATAGCTTCCCCATATTTGATAATAGAATCAAATCTCAAAAACCCGAAAAACTAGACACCCTTTCTTGATACTGGAGCTTTTACGACACCCTTCCTCTATAGATGCATTCACAAGTGAAGACCTTTCATGACAACCGAGATTGCATAAGCATAATCCACAATCTCTGCAAACATATATTTATAGATGACAAAAACCACAATATTTGATTTCTTTATTAATTTAATGTATCCACCTCCATGGCAGGTAAAGAAGCAACAATGCTGACACTGATTGAAATAATAAACCAATCAATAGTAGATAATGTGTCAATAAAGTAAAGGGAAAATGAGACTTCAACAAAACAAAACCCAGATATGTGCACCACGATATGTGCACCACTGCAGGAGAAGAGTTGGGGTGTGACGAAGAATAATCAATAATCTGTCGATTCGAAGGCAGATATCACGTGGAATTGGTTGGGCTAGATTCGAGATCAATCCCACAAACCATGGTGTTCTTATTACACGGAAAATAAACCAGGAAATAAATGGGTCATTTGCATTCCAAAAGGCCAGATTTTGGGTAAGGGGAAACAAGAATGGCATATCTTCTAAATGAATTTCCACCCACATATCATACAAGACAACTGCATATTATACAAGACAACTACTTCAACGAATAATAAATGGACGAGGGCTTACGAGGATCAGCATTAAAAAATTAATGCCACTTTACTGCAACAATCGATTCATATTATATAATGTTGTAAGATCCAATCAGTTCCACAAGCACTCAAAACAAAATCAGCCTGTACAAGCATTCACCGTGAATGCGAATATGTGTTCTCCCAAGCTCCATGAAATCCTTTTATTTCAAATGATTTTTTCACAATCATTTGGCCATCTTCATCATGTCCAGTCCAAAAGATTGTTGTTAAAATTGTTGTTATTAGTTTGGCATTCATGCACTATTAGAGATTTCTTTGTACTCGATCTTCTAAGTAAGATTTTGCTATTGTAATTTCTATGAATCGCCAAACAACTATAGATAATTTAAATAAGTAATTATTCAAGCTCCTTGCTACCAATTCTTGTTGATACATATATATGAACCACCCATTATTTCATATTGCAATTTGGTTGATAATTCTTTTGATATTTTAAAACTAGTTGCAAAAGTATGATCTATTTTATCAAAATATTATTGATTTACAACTTTTATAATTGATAGATTAAACATAACACAATATTATTAGCAAACACGATTAAATCCATATATACAAGTTAAGTTGCACGAGAGACTTACTATCGGGAAATTAAGTTAGTGGTTCTAAGTTCATTCATTAAAAACAAGAATGATAAGAAACTCATAATAGATAATAATAATAAAAATAGGTATAGTGGATAAAATATGGTTATAAAAAAAAATAAATGATTGTGTATCATCTACATATAGGGTCTAAAAAAGGATACATTATTTTTTTTAAAGATAATTATAGTTCATAACTAAGATAAATATAGTTTGATATTAAAAGTAGATATAAAAATCATAATTATAAAAGGTTGTGCAAATTTATTTAGTGTTTTTATAAACATTCGAATAATAAAACTATCACATCTTAAATTTAAAAACATATAATTACATAGAGACTATTAGTTTGTTACTAATAATTGAAAACAAACAAAAAAATGGATAATTATATAA
>LPNX010395030.1:12771-25648 GCA_001517045.1 Pseudotsuga menziesii | reverse complement strand
CATTCAACGTTGCACTGCCGTAGCTGGTTGTGGTTTATTTTAATTGATGTGCGGGTTTACATGATGCTGAATTAAAATGTGCCGGATAGCACGACATACCAACAGCAATTATCCCCATTGCCGAAACATACACAACCAAATCGATGGTGGGGCTTTTGCCTTAAGCTCCTCACCATGATTAATTACAATATATACATCATGCAAACGGGGTCAAAACTGGGGACGTGACAGTGCTACTACAATATGGAATTACTTCCATCTCTATATGATTTATCTCTCTTGGAAGGGCAAGCTCATAGGGTGACATTGTTTTTTCTATGGTTGGGAGATGATCTAGGATCATCATGGATAAACAACCTCCACTCTTTGTTTTATTTTTGTGCTTTTATATTCTTCTAGTGATCTTGGTTTTGTAGCTATAAAATCCTAACATGGTATCAAAGCGGTGCTAGAAGAATTCATTTCTTAAATCTAGGGATCCACGTTTTGGAGTGTTTTCCACCTCAGATCATCCCAAATGGATCATAGAGAAACTCACCCTCCTAGGGCACATATTTCTGTGGAGGCCAAATCTTAATTGGAGAAGTTTCAATTTTTGACTTAATACTATTGAGGGTCAAGACCTAGGGCTTCCACTTTTTAGTTGTTTTGTCCACATTTTTGGACTGATTTTACCTTGCTACAAATCACCTGAATAGGGAGCATCTTCATGTGGATTCATAGTTTCAAGTCTCCACACTTAAAATTTGACATAGCTCCTGCTAGGGGTTTTGGAGCAATTTTTTGGTTGTAGTCAAGAAGACCAACATGAAGGTTGAACATAGACTTGATGGGGTTTCCAAGTCTAAGTTTCTCATTAAGATTATTGATGAGGAGATTCCATAACAAATGAAGAATAAGGATCTCTATCATATCAAGTGCTTCATATGTTAGAAGATTGATCACCATGCTATATAGTGACATGGTTCAGACAAAAGGAATGATGACCATAAGGAGTCCTTCTTTTAATACTCCCTATGTTGAGATGATGATATGAAGATCCATATTACGATAGAATCTCAGCATCGGAAGATGAATATTGGAGGACTCTTATGATTCCTACTAGGAGGTTTTGGGAGCACACCCATCTACAAGACAATGAAAGATAAGTATCTGGATTCACATGCTCTCGTACATTAGATTTGGTTGTTTTGATATGTTTTATACAAATCTATATTTCTTGATTTAGGAATTTGAGCATGTAATATAGTTCTTTTATTAATGTATGGTAGGCACATCTAGTATTTGTTATGATTGACCATGTAATGTTTTACAACATTTCATGGGCTCCTCTTGGATGCCATCTCCTTCTAACATGCTTGGAGTAGTGCACGCTCTTGATGGCATGTTATAATGGAGACCGCAAACATCCAAATAATATCCATGTGTGTTGTGCCGAATCATTGGCTAAACGATGCCTAACAACTGGATGAACTATTATTATTGCATGGAATAAATTTGATTATGCAATGTTTCTAACCATCTAACAAGAATTGACTTGTAGGGAATGTTATGGCCTACAAGAAGAGGATGATGAAACTTGGTATGAAGGACAATTGATCCCATATTTGATATGAAGATGGATTAGAAGCATAAAGCCTCTAGAAGCATGACTCCCATCCCAGAAAGAAAGATGACTTATGATTGAAGCAGTTAAGTGGAAATGATGACAACATACAGTTAAGGACCAAGTACATACATGAACACATGACCCATAGGTCCAAATGCACTCATGTAGATATTTGGAAAATGGAAGTGGGAGGCTTCTATGGATGTCAATCTCTCTACTACAATTATTCTTCTCTCTGATGATTATGGAAAGAAGTTATGTTCTACTAAGAGTCATGATAGATGGATCCTAGAGGATGAAAGATACTTGGTCAGTTTCTGAGGACATAGAAGGAGTTATCCCTCAATATGAGGATCCTAGCCTATTTCATATGATGGTGTGAAACCTGATGAATTCTTCCTAAGTTAGGGAAGAGCACAGTTGAGATCCTAAGTAGATCAAGCATGATGATTGTGGCTACACTAATGGTGATGATGTCTTGATCCAAACAAGACAGTTGATGTATCCTTGATGTATCTGGTCATTACCATGATGGATACTTATATCGTGTCTATGGAATCTCTATAAAGGGAGCAGTATGATAAGATACAAAGGGAGTAGGATGCTCAGATGTGGAAGGAGAATAATGCTCCAGCACAAAGGGAGGATTCCTGGACACCGTGAGATGGGGTGGATAAACTAGCCTATTGATACTCTCTCTTAGGTACATGATTTCAGTGATATGATTTATTATGTATTTGCATTTCATATCTAGAATAGGGCAGGATAGAAATGTATGCCATGGTATATTTGATTCCTTTGCTAGCTGAAATGTGTGCAAGTTCAGGATGGGATTGTAACTCCATAAAATAGTGGGGAGATTTGTTTTATGTTAACTCCCTATTTGATATTTCATTATTTTTCTCTCGATCACTCTGAGAGGGAGTGAGGATATTGCTCCCATGATTGATTCCATCGGTAAGAGGGAAGGTTGGATTTACTCCATGACACTATGTGATGGAGTGGGGAGATTGGTTCCATAATTATATCCCTCGCTAAGAGGGAAGGATGATTATAAATATACTGTGCATTCTCCTGATCACTCCTAGCAGGAGTGAGGAGATCTCTCATCCTAAGATGGGATGGAGAGGCTAATGCATTCTCCTAATCACTTTGAGAAGGAGTGAGGAGATCTCTCATATTGAAATGGGATGGAGATGCGAGTGCATTATCTTGATCACTTCGAGAAGGAGTGAGGAGATATCTCATCCTAATATGGGATTGAGAGGTCATGGCATGCTTCATGCATTCTCTCGATCACTCTGATAAGGACTGAGGATATCTCCCAGATATCCTGAAAAGTATGGAGAGGTTGGCGCATACTAGTACATATATGCAGTCTTTGAAAGACATGTGCTCTTCATATCTAGCATGAAATAGGCTTGTCTCTATCGGAAGACCTATGTAGTCCTAATGTGAACACCTATGAACAATGATATTAATTCGATACACGTGAGTTCTAAGTCATCCAGGGACAAGTGATTCTACACCTATGAACCATGATGGTGACTCTGGGAACACTTAAGTTATAGGTAAACATTTGTGGGTGAGAATGTTTATATGGAAACCTATGAACTATGACGGCAATTATGTATGAACTCTTGAGTTCTGGGTGGACACTTGTTATCCATGGAGTGATACTCGTATTTGATATTGGTAATTTATGTTGTACATAGCTCCAATGCTAGTAGCTCATTAGGTAAGTCATGCCAAAATACCTGACCCCAACCTTGGTAAGTTATGCTATACATAGCCCTAATGCTAGTTAGTCATGGTACATGACTCAGTATGCCAACATGAGTAGAGACATAGTCAAGGTCTCTGAGGACTATGTGTGACTATCTGAGACTCAGTGTGGCAATGGAGAAATAGTCATAGTGCTGGTTCTGTATGAACCTATCTTCATATCCAACATGAAACATGGCTGACTCTATAGGACTACATATGTGATTTTCATCTAGTATGAAAAATGAATGGAATTGAAGAGAGCTACATCTAGTGTGAAAAATGACTGGCTATGTTGTAGTACACCCACGATAAAACATGGCTAGTTGTTGTACAAAATTTAGCAACCTGTATGGTTGGTAGATTTATGGGTTGTATCCCATACATATATTATGAAGGTATCACATAAATTTATGGCCCTTGTGAAAACTCATATTACTGTATTCCTTATGGATGTTATGAGGAGGTTGTAGCCCATGATATGGAGAAGACTCACTAGCAATGATAGTCCTAGTGAGACCTTCGGGTTGTGCTGATGCATGTTGATTACATGCATGTTCCTTGACGAACCGGTTTGAGATGAAGAATGTTGACTTAGTGCATGCTTCCCTAACGAACTGGGTTGAGCGAGTTGCAGGGTTGGTGCATGCTTCCATGACAAAATGGGTTGAGCAAATGCACAAATTCAGGAGTTGGTGCACGTTTCCCCGACGAACTGGGTTGAATAGATGCACGAATTGTGGAGCTAGTTGATGTTCTCCGATGAACTCAATTGAACTGATGCATAGAGATTTATAGACAGTTCTCGATGAAATGAGATTGTGTTAGGATCCCTTCCTTGTGATATGGTTATTATTGATATAATCGTGATGTATTGTTGATATCCAGATGTGTTTCAGTTGATGATACTGATGATGCCTCGCTGGCTAAGAGGGAGTGTTGTTGTAGTAGCCACAAGTCGTCCTAATGGAAAATTATACTTCCAACAACTTAGTGTATAAGTAGAAGGCTCCTTCCTTCATTTTGACAAATACAACAACTTAGCACTGCAACACAATTTCTCCCTATGCTATAGAAGTTAACTATTTCTATAGAGATTATTGTTTTCTGTTGTTTCTCCATCTTTGGAAAACGTTTTCTTAGTTTTCTTATTTTTCTCAAGGTTTAGGCTACTATGATCTTGAAGTAATTCTATCTTTGAATGATTTATCTCTCTTGGAAGAGTGAGCTCGAGGGTGACATTGTTTTGTCTATTGTTGGGAAATTATCTTGGATCATTGTGGATAAAAGAGCTCCAATATTTGTTTTTAATTTGTGCTTTGATATTCTTCTAGTGATATTAGTTTTGCAACTGTCAAAATCTAACAAGGTGGATTCAAACATGCCAACAATCCAATTGATTCTAGATTTGAAATTATGAGGTATGTTGAAGTATGGATTAAGTTATGAATTTCAAATCATGTAGCACTATTAATGAGTTATTTTAATTTACAATAGATGTTTTCATTTATTTAATGCTATATTACTTTTAGGAAAACTTAAAGTGGGCTTTACACTTCTAATTTCAAGGTGTAGTTGTTTGTTAAATCATATTTAAATTGGAAAAAAAAAATTCTAGTTTTGGATTTTGTTTTTTATCTCATATATTTGTTAACTTTTAAGAAAAATCTAATTAGGGTTTTCACTTCTAATTTCAAGGTGTAGTTGTTTGTTAAATCATATTTAAATTGGGAAAATGGAAACTTTTCTAGTTATAGAGTGTCTTTGATCTTATATATTTGTGTGTGACATGTTTACATTAGTTGTTATATTAGCTTGGATGTCCACTTCCAAAATATATGCAGTCATAGATAATTTTAAGAACACCGCCGGAATTTATATGTATAATAAATGGGTGAATCTACCTAATATATAGGAAAAATTGAAGACTATTTTATCAATATATAATATGCATATATTATTTTTGGCTAATATTTCATTATATTATAGAATCTTGTAAAATATTGGCGAATCTTTCACTAAACTATAAGATATTGTAAAATCTTTACGAATATTTCACTAAATTTTAAAATATTGTAAAAACTTGGCAAATGTTTCATGAAATTATAAAAACTTGTAATGTCTTGGTGAATATTTTGCTAGGAAGACTCAACTTTTGATTATGTAGATTCTAAGGTAGTGCAATAGAATGGCATATACCATAGCTCAAATCTCTCAACTCATATACCCTCAAATGAAAAAATGAATGAGGAGAGGAGGGATTTATTTATACATTGCACAAGTAGTATTGGGTCACTCACAACTAAAGGTGTTGGTGAAACACAACTACACTAACTAGATTGAGGGAAAGTGGGAACTCCACTTTTTATCTCGTCCCTTAATGGTCCAACAAACATGTGGGGACCCAGATCTTGACATACCAACAAACTGATAGAATTGAACTCTTTAAACTGTAGAGTGATTATGGAACCCACAAACCATTATTACAATGTGGATTATTATTGAGACCCACTACCTTAATATATTGTATGAATTCCCAATTAGCTTATTTTCCAAATATCTCATTTTTAAGCTACCATTTAAGAAAAAAAAACTTGCTTATATGTTTAAAAATACAGATACCACCTTTTCCTTTATTTTGTTGACAATCAAAATATGAATTGTGTCATTTGATTTGGAATTTTTAGAGTTACTTAGAAACTTGTAATGGTTATTATAAATAAGAACATACACTAACAAGAATAGAAATCACATTAGTGCATCATCAAGTATATCATTAGAACTACTCCGTTAAAGACTATTTTTTCTCAGATAAACCGAGGATGTGTTTGTATCCATGTCCTTGAAATTTTTGAAAGCATGTAAAATGTGGAAAAATTGTTTGACCACCCTCATTGAATGAAAAATACTGGACATCAAATAGTATAATGTCTACATCTCAAGTCAAACATGCCCTGTACATATTATATACAATCATGATGGAAATGAAGTATCTTGTTCCAAAAAAATCATATATTTATCATACATAACTAGATCCATTTCTGGATGATGATAGAAATTACACATCATAACAAATCACCAAAAAACATTTGACTTCTAAATGACCCTTAGAAAAAAAAAATATATTGTAAAATAAGTACTGAACCCAACAAATTTAGGTCACAAATAAAGTTGACGAACTTCTCAATAGAAATAAAATAATCTACTAGTATGCTTTGGACAACTCTACAAGAAGACAACCAAAATAATGACCATTCCATTGTAGCCCATAGGGTCTTCACTTAGTAAAACCATATCATAACGCCTTCGTTCATGAGATATTAATTAATACCCCTAATTTCACTGGATATTGATAATTACTTACAAAAAACATTTTGTTAATCCCCCCTCCCAATACATATTTACAAATAAAAAAAACCATTTTTACAATATATTCTTTATTTCTACTAGAAACATTTTTTCATACCCCCAACTATAAACCCCCCATACCCTATTCCTCGCCACCCAATACCTATAATATATTGACCTTATTTTTCAGAATTAAAACCCCCCTTTATGAATGAATGTGATAATATATTTCTCAACAAGGTAAATCCCCCATGTTATAGCCCCACCATTATAATCAATGTTCATTCATTTATATTACAAACATCCTAAACATCAACAATAACAGACATAAAATATGAACATATACATTCTCATTAATGCCTTAGATCCAATAATAATTGCAGAGCAAGATCCTAATAAAAGCAGATTTTAAACAACTGGGTCAAATTCAATTTGAATATATAAAATCCATGTGCCATCTCTCCATCAAGAGTAGCATCTGCTAACAACATATAAATGTTATTCGATAGTTTAAACATGGAAATGCTTAAAATGAATCACATATTTTGAGCTCTATAACACTTTCACAAAACCAATACTCCTAGGATAGAATAAAACCCTAATAACACTGAATGATCCCTAAGAATCAAGATCCCTAGAATTCAACCAGTCTAAAAAAACATCCATGATAAAAGGTAAATTTACGATATAACAATCTATTGTAACTATGGATAAAAAGCATAAAAATATTGATAAAAAGCAGACCATGTTAATTATTGGATGAAAAGTGTGATGTGAGTTTGTATTCTCTAATAAATTGCATGTGTGGCATGCCCCTTCAAGAGTTGAGATTTTGGTAATGGAGATGTTATGCGAAGATTAAAATGTCAGGAAAACTATGAGTGAAAAGTCGAATCACATCAACCAAAACCTTCAACCTGCAAGCACCGTCCAATGTGGGTTAACCATGAATCACTGTAGCCTTTATATAGAGAAAAATAGCCATGGATTTTCCCTCCAATACTGGAAATCAAAGGGTGAAAGAAGGTATAACATGAAATTAACTAAAAATACATGCAGATGCAACCATATGCCTAAATTACAAGGAACATAGAGGGAGAAATAACCCTTGGGAGCCTCTAATATTAAAAATTAGGGGCGAAAGAGTAATTTTAGTAGATTTTCTCTAGAAATTGGAGGCAAAAGAGTGATTTCATTATATTTTCTCTAGAAATTGGGGGAGGAAGATATATTGGAGGGAGATTTTGCTAGGGAGAAAATGGTTTTTTTTCATTTTCCACTTTAATATATGGGAGGTTATTCATTTTGGATTTATTTTTGTTTCTAATAAATATTGGGCGAATATATTTTAGTTGAAAAAACTCTTTCCATATAAGAAAATAACACACTAAATATTTATAACCCCCATAATATATCCCATAGGCTACATAGCCCCTAAAATTATCCATGGATGCAGGTGAAGACTTCAATATGAAAGAGAAGCAATCCCGTAGCCACTTTATTGATGTGAAAGATTATGCTTTTGATCAGACATATTTTCAAATTTATTATTACCTCCCCTCATATTTTGAAATTTATTATTACCTCCCCCTCATATTGTATAAAAAGTTTCTATAAATAAGATTTAGTAGCAAAGCTACATATTCCCTACTTTTAGGGTTGTTGAAATATTGAATGGTAAATTAATATGATATCTCATTCTTGGCATGATCTAAGACTGAATTGAGTGTATATTGCAGAAAATGTAAGGATATGAGTAGGTGCAAATAAATCTGAATTATTGAGCTCACCACAGGCCATGTAAGCTATTAAATATGTAATCAATTTTTAGTCTTCTAACTCTAGAGTAACACAGTAGCTTTTAGGAAGGCCATTTATACGTAGATAGACAGAGCAACATGAATTTCAATGTACACATTCCAACAAGGAGAAAAATAGTCTACGATGCAAGGCCTAGCATGGCCCATCTGGTGTAATGGGAAGATGGAATTCCACTGGAGATGCATATTGATATTAATATTGAGATGGGCTTCGTTATTTTCTCATATTGTGATTTTCCAGTGGTTTTGCGAAATTGATGTAAATGGGAACAATCCTGAACATCCTATTGAACTTTGAAGAGATACAATAAAACTTCAATTAAATTTGAAGCATAACTTTAAGGAAATACAAGAAAGAGATGGGATTCCACTGGAAATGCCATATTGATATTTATATTGATATTGGCTTCATCATTCTCTCATCTTATGATTTTCCAATAGTTTTGCAAAATTGATGTAAATGGAAACAATCCTGAACATCATCTTGAACTTTGAAGAGATACAAGACAACATCAATTAAATTTCATAATTTTTCACTCATGTTTTAAGGGATATGACAAAACCATATTCATGGAAATGGATTCCCATAATGTTTCATATTTTAAGGAATATGACACAAACATATTCAAGGAAATGGATTCCCATAATGTTTCACTCATGTTTTAAGGAATATGACAAAAACATATTCATGGAAATGGATTCCCATAGCCATGAAGGTATTAATTAAGAGAAAACAATTGATTTTGGCGGGTAGGTTTGTTATGACTGCATAAGCCACGACATCAAACATAGCTATGAAGGTATTAATTAAGAGAAAATAATTTCTTTTGGTGGGTAGGTTTGTTATGACTACATAAGCCACGATATTAGACAAAATAATTAGAATTTTGATGAAAATAATTGGCATTTCGATGTATCTATGGCTTGAAATATTTCTTTATTAGTGCAAAAATGACACGACATCAAAAAAAATAATTGGCATTTCGATGTATCTATGGTTTGAAGTATTTCTTTATTAGTGCAAAAATGACACTCATACAGAAAAGAACATGCTCGCGGATGGACCCAAGCTAGTGATTTGTGGCATATTGTTACGTACAATTGTCTTAGTTAGACACTCGTATGTCCAAAATATGCAAGACGAAACCGTGCAGTCGACTAAGTAGATATACAATTTAATTGGAAAAACATGTTTTTGTACTTAATCACCCAATGGAATTGTCTCGAATGGTTAGTAAGTGACCAAAATTGATAAAAACTTAGAGATTTGGACTTTATGGAAGGTGAAACGAGGGTCCCTCTTTACTAAACCCAATTTTATTATGTTAATTACAATGAGAAAAATGAGAAGCTGTGCAATTTTTTGGATGAATCAACTCATTACTGGTAATTCATTCTCATTGCTCCACCTACACTGTGTGATTGTCTAAACTCATAATTCTCTTTTCATTGAAATGGAGAAATATCTAGGTCATTGGGCATGCGTCACGAGCTTAATTAGTTTTGGGATTGAATTTTTAACATTCCAGAACCCTAAACGCTGAAAGAAGCTGAGTGAATTATTTCATCTACAAACCCAAACCTAACTACATTACAATGATAGAAATACCTATTTAATTATGATAATTACAATTGATGGAATCTTAGGGAAGAGATGCATGCAATTATTTTCACCAAGTCACAAGTCCCTTTCATGTGATGCTCCATTAGCTTGTAGCTTAAAACTCCAACTATGAAATCAGCTATGCCATCTACTACGAACATATTAAGTTAATTACGTCGATAGGCATTTATATCAATGATATTTTTGGGGGGATGGACTTGCTTGAGTGGATCATCAAGATCCACGAAAACATGCCAAGTGTATGATCCGGATGATTTGAATCGTCTGATCTTTTAACTAGCTTAACTAGCCACCTATTTAGGATCTTGTTAGGATAGCCGATCGCTATCGCTACCGAGGAGTCTGTTAGCCGCCGAGGAGTCTGTTAGGAGACGTGGAGGAGATACGTGGTGGTGGAGGAGACTGTTAGCCGCCGATCGTTGATTTAGGAGTCTGTTAGGAGGATTCTGTTACGAGATGGTTATGAATCGATTGCAATTCTGTATTCAAAATCTGTATTGCTTTGTCTTTATGGTAGTCCTTCCATCTAGAGTCCAAAGAGACTTGAGGCTCTGCAACGCCTCTGGGCAATAGGTGTTAACAAATGTGTAACTGCAGAGTCGTGTTAGCTCCGGTGGCCCGATGTTGAGCATTGAACAACATACCGCAGTCCTCTCACGTGAAGTTCTATTCTCAGAGAGTGACGAGAGGAGGCCTCCTCATCACTGAAGCAAACACAGTCTCACAACAAGCCCTTGGGTACGTTCTCCTCATCATCTGTCAAGAATAAACAAAGAGTAAATTATTATTGGAGGAAGATTATTGTATGGTAGTAACAGATGAAGATTATGTAATGCTATGTAGGTTCCCGCATTCTCCTGGTATTTACAATGATCAGCAACTCAAGGCCTGGAAATATGTGGTAGACGTCGTTCATGAGAAAGGCGCCATCATTTTCTGCTAGATATGGCATGTCGGCAGGTCGTCGCACACAGGTCCTAAATCAATAAATACTTGCCATTCCGGAAGATTGTAGATCACTGTAGAACCATCTTATAGTGTTATAATGTATATTACTAACAAGTTCTTCATTGAAAGCAGTTTATCAACCCAACGAGGAAGCCTCTCTCTCATCCACCAGCAAGCCAATTCCAACACAGTGGAGCATCTTGATGTCGGACGCCACTAGGGGCGCTTGCTCCAAACCCCGCGCCCTCGTGACGGCAGAAATCTCTGAAATAGTCGATCACTTTCGCAGAGTGGCTAGAAACACCAAATTAGTAGGGTTTGATTGCGTGGAAATCCACGGAGCTCACGGTTACCTGATCGATCAATTTCTTAAGGACAGCGTCAACGATAGATCTGGCCAATACTGCAAAAGCATTGCGAACCGCTGCCGTTTCACCCATGAAATTGTGCAGGCTGTGGCTGAGGAAATTAGAGTGGAGCACACTGCCATAAGACTATCTCCCATCATATACCACAATGGGGCAATGGATTCTGACCCTCTTGCTCTGACCCACCACTTAATTGGTCTCCTGAATCGTTACCCTCTGGCTTGTATGCATGTCACCAAGCCACGCTTCAGCAAGGAAGGCCTCAAACAATCTGACTCGAAGGAGGTCGAGAATATCGCCTCCCAGATGTGGAGTATGGTGAGAGGGGAATATAAACGAGGGCTAATGAAAAGCGGGGGCTATGTTAGAGAAAGTGGATCGGAAGCCGTGTCGAAAGGCCATGCGGACATGATATCCTTCGGCCGTCTATTCATTTCAAATCCAAACCTTCCTCTCAGATTTGCCATTAATGCTAAGCTCAACGACTACGATAGATCCACATTCTACACCCATGATCAAGTTGCCGGATACACAGATTACCCATTTTACGTCAATTCTCCCACTGTAAACACATGAACACCTATTCAAATCTAGATTTCAGAGATGTAAAACAAATAATTTGTAAAATATAGGACTATACATACTGTCCATAGACTTTAATGTAGCCAGTGTAACGATTGAATGATCAGGTACAGTACTTCAATTGTCCCCCGGCATTTCAATTGTTCAAGTCAAGGAATGATAAAAAGTATATTGCAGTTTACTAGTGAAAGCATGTTTGCAGTATTGCTTCCTTGTAAATGCTGGTGCGGTAGCCAAAATGCAGAGAAAGTTCAATGCATCAGTGGGGCAACTGTTTGAGATGAAGATGCATGATACCAAAAACAAAGGACAATATTGATGCGCTTCGAGCTAATCGAGAGGCCAAAGTCTTCGACCGCAAAGTTTGTTTATTTATCATTATAGGTGGGGTTCCAAATCTTCTAAAGAAAGTTATTCTTTTTATTTAAGTGGCTTAAGCTAATCGAAATATCAAATTCTTTGGTTAGAGTAGCATGTCTATCTATCTGGTAATTTTTTTGATCTTTTCTAAATTTCCTTTCTAATGACGTTCTTTTTTAACCGGTTGATATTTATTTATTTTGTTCTTATCATTAATATCATATTATTGGTATTTATTTTGTTCTTATCATTAATGTAAATATTATGTAGATATGTATTTTTGTTAAATTTTATTGTCAGTATAAGAGCAGTATGATATATATTACAGTAAAATGGCATAATACAAATTTATTTTAATAACATTTTTCTATAACAACATTAATGTATTTTTGTTAAATTTTATTGTCAATATACGAGCAGCATGCTATATTAGAGTAAAATGGCATGATAAAAA
>LPNX010395025.1:451242-470968 GCA_001517045.1 Pseudotsuga menziesii | reverse complement strand
ATTTATTTTGTCTTATTTGCCTAGTCCATGAGTCCCACCATGTGCAAGTTGATAATTGCCTATCCATAGAGGTCAAACTTGCCATTATTGACTCATGGAGCATTTGGGAAAGCCTTGGGAATCAAATCTACTTTATTCCTGGCCTCCTAGGCACCCTTCTTCTTTTTTTGCTTTATTGCCTGCTTTTTCAGTGTTTTAAGGCACATAGGAAAGCAATACTAGGTGAGGTGAATCAGCTTTGTTGCCTCTTCCTCCTCCACTCTTTCCTCCATGCAAAAGCATGTATGAGCTGCCATTTGACCACTCTTTAGCTTGCCCATGCGCCCTTGCTAATTCGTGGGGTCCTTGATAGATTTGGGATCAGCTTTTTACACCTATGGGGGATTTGCCTATTTTGGGTAAGCCTGCTTTATGCTAGATTTGGATGCTTCCTTATGCATTCAATTTGCTCATGTATTCTATATATTCAGCAGCCTATGTTATTATAGGGTTGGCTATTGTACACTCAGTTAATATAATTTTGTGTTACAGCTCCATATTCAGTCTCCATTGTTGATAATTTTGCATGATCAATTGTTAATTGTTGTGGGTGAAATTAATCTACTGCAGGCCTGAATTTCTACATTGTTTTGCTGTGAACACATTAAGTCAATATCTTGTTCAACCAAGATGGGTTCACCTAGTAGCTACAAAACATGTGATGAGATATCTGAAAGGGACTATAGACTTTGGTTTATACTATGATGGTAGCCATGAGTATAGAATGTATGGCGACAAAGATGCAGATTGGGCTGGAAGTATCTCAGACAGGAAAACCACATCAGTTAGATGCTTTTGGGTCTGCTATGAGTTCATGGTTTAGCAGGAAACAGTCTAGTGTTTCTCTTAGCACGGCTGAAGCAGAATACATAGCAGATTGCTTTTCCAAGTTGTGAAGTCATATGGCTTCAGAAGCTGATATCAGGTCTCTTTGACCTGAAGATGGATACTACAATGATTCTATGAGATAACTAGATTTGTGACGATAGAGAACCCTGTGTTTCGTTGTAACACATAGAAATCCAGTATTTCTACATACGAGATTAAATGCAGATGATGATGTTTCAATATTCCCATACTAAAGATATAGATGATGTTTTAGTATTTACATATTGTAGATGTAGATGATGGTGATTCTATATTTTTTATACTGAATATAGAGATGATGATGATTTCAGTATTTCTATACTGAAAAAATAGATGATGATGCTTTTAGTATTCACATACTAGAGATACAGATGGTGATAGTTCAGTATTCACATACTGAAGATGTACATGATGATGGTTTAGATGATGACGTGCTGACAAAACCTCTGTCTTGAGTAAAGTTCAAACACTTTTGAGACAAGCTTGGTGTGGTTCGGAAGATCCTTCCTCGAAAGGGGGAGTAGTGATGTTGCAGTGGGATTGTATCATCCCTGGGAATCTTCCCTAAAGTGATCCGGTGACCTCGGTCCTCGAGAATGAAGAGGGATTGTATCATCCCGAGACATCTGTCCAAAAGTGATCCGGTGACCTCGGTCCTCGAGAATGAAGAGGGATTGTATCATCCTGGGGCATCTGTCCAAAATAGATCCGGTGACTTCGGTCTTCGTGAATGTGGTGGGATTGCATCATCCCTGAACTTTGGTTCAAAATGTATCTGGAGGTCTCAGCCCCCGTGAATGTGGTAGGATTGCATCATCTCTGAAATTCGGTTCAAAATGTATCTAGAGGTCTCGGCCCCCATGAAAGCGGTGGATTGCATCATCCCTGAACCTCGGTTCAAAATGTATCTGGAGGTATCGACCCCCGTGAAAGTGGTGGATTGCATCATCCCTAAAACTCGGTTCAAAATGTATCCGGAGGTCTTGGCACTCGTGAAAGTGGTGGGATTGCATCATCCCTGAACCTCGGTTCAAAATGTATCTAGAGATCTCAGTCCCCATGAATGTGGTAGGATTGTATCATCCTTGAACTTCGGCTCAGAATGGATTCGGTGACTTTGGTACTTGAGAAATTGTGTTGATCTCGTAATTCCTAGAGGAAGGATTGTCTAAGTTCCACATATGTGTTGATCCCATAATTCTGAAAGGAAGGATCATTAGTAACTCCGTAAAGACCTAAATCCCGTAATTCCGAAAGGAAGGATCATTGAGTTGATCCCATAATTCCAATAGGAAGGATTGTCTGAGTTCCACAGATGTGTTAATCCCGTAATTCCAATAGGAAGGATTGTCTGAGTTCCACAAATGTGTTGATCCCGTAATTTCGAAAGGAAGGATCGTTAGTAACTCCGTAAAGACCTAAATCCCATAATTCCGAAAGGAAGGATCATTAGTAACTCCATAAAGACCTAAATCCCGTAATTCCGAAAGGAAGGATCATTGGTAGCTCCATAAAGACTTGATCCCGTAATTCCAATAAGCAGGATTGTCTGAGTTCCACAGATGTTTTGATCCCATAATTCCAATAGGAAGGATTGTCTGAGTTCCACAAATGTGTTGATCCCATAATTCAGAAAGGAAGGATCGTTAGTAACTCCGTAAAGACCTAAATCCCGTAATTCCGAAAGGAAGGATCGTTATTAGCTCCATAAAGACTTGATCCCATAATTCCAAAAGGAAGGATCGTCTGAGCTCCACAAATGTGTTGATCCCGTAATTTCGAAAGGAAGGATCATTAGTAACTCCGTAAAGACCTAAATCCTGTAATTCGACAGGAAGGATCGTCTGAGTACCACAGACATGTTGATCTCGTAATTCCAAAAGGAAGGATCATGTTGATGATGATGATGTTGATGTTTTGATGATGTTGATGTGTTGATAATGATGATGTTGATGTTTTGATGATGTTGATGTTTTGATAATAATGATGTTTTGATGATGATGTTGTTTTCATGACGATGTTTCTGATCAAAAGATCGGAGTATGATGATGATGTTGTTGCTGATCGAAAGGCCAAAGTGCTGAAGATGATGTTGCTGATCGAAAGGTCAAAGTGCTGAAGATGATGTTACTGATCGAAAGGTCAAAGTGTTGAAGATGATGTTGCTGATCGAAAGGTCAAAGTGCTTAAGATGATGTTTCTAATCGAAAGATCAAAGTGCTGAAGATGATGTTGCTGATCGAAAGGTCAAAGTGCTGAAGATGATGTTGCTGATCGAAAGGTTGAAGTGCTAAAGATGATGTTGCTGATCGAAAGGTCAAAGTGCTGAAGATGTTGTTGATCGAAGCAATCAAATTATTAATGATGACAAAGACTAAAGATTGAATATGAAGACTACATAATGTTGAAAAGCTTCCAATGATTTATAGATGTGTTACCCTGATGATGCTAATGATGTCCTCTATCTCTCTCCTACTATTGTTGTTGTTGATGTTGTTGTAGAATACCCTTCTCGTTAAGGGGGAGTGTTGAAATATTGTAACTTCGAAGAATATTCTATATGTATATTTTGTGGTCCCCGATGGTCCTACCGGGAGAACCACTTGTATTATATTGTACCCGGATGCTTCTAATCGAAAGAACTAATAAGAGTCATGAGGTATTCCCCTCTAATTGTAAAGGTGGGTCATTAGCACCTGAGTGTGGTTACTTGAGCCTACATGTGTAACTCGAGCCTACATGTCGAATGAGTTAATTAAAGTGAATAGATGAATATAAATAGAGGTGTGGTGCTCCTCATTTGGATCACACACACTCACTTGAGTAGCACACTTGTGGAGGAGAGAAGTAGCTGGAGAAGGAGGAGGATTAGGTTTTTGATCTCCTTGCTGGTTTTATCTTTTACCTTTTTGGGGCATCTATATTGAGGAAGCTTTTGCTGGGTTTTTCCCTTTAGGGTTTTCCCAGGATAAATCTGTGTTGTTCTTGTGATGCTGTTTCTTTCAGTGATCCTATGTATATGCTTTTGTTATGAAAATGAAATGAAATACTAATGTCTTAGCTAATCATATGAAAAGTTAACAAGTGAGTGCTATACTATGGTATCTACACTTACGTGAAGGCATACTCTTCCATGCAAGAGTATTGTCTGTAGAGAAGATCTTGATCGCATACAAAATGTCGGCCCGAATCATAGAACATCCTTACCATTGAGGTTAGGACCACTCCCAAGTGAGTGTTATACTATGACATCCATGAGGATTCATCATAGAGAATCCATACCACTAAGGTCAGGACCACACCCAAGCGAGTTTTATTCTATGGAATCTACATATGAATGTACTCATACTCCCATACAAGAGTAATGTCAGCAGAGTAGATCTCGACTGCATACAAATTCCAACCCTGTCGTCTGTGAGGAATCATCGTAGAGCATCCTTACCACTGAGGTTAGGACCAATCCAAAGCGAGTTTTATTCTACAGTATCCACAGCTAAATGTGGGCACTCTCCATGTGATGGTAACATTTTCAAGGAAATCCTTAGATAGTAAGGACCACTCTCATGCACAAAGTGTTATACCTACCATCCTCAAGAGAGGATACTATCATCCACAAGTGAATGTCGGACCTTCTTAGCATCTTCAGGTGTACTTGGCCTATTTGATGCTAGAGCATCATTGTCATCCAATCATAGATGTCAGTATCATCATCACTCCCCCTTTTCTATGAGGATCCATATCAACCTACTCCCCCTTTCTACGAGGGTTCATGTCTTCGACCTATTCTTCCTTTATGAGGATAGTCCATATCTTCGAATTGTTCCTCCTTGCGAGGAAAGTCTTTTCAAACTACACCAAGCTTGTCATGGAAATATTCAAACTTCACTTGAGATAGAGGCTTGGTCAGCACATCAACAACTTTCTCATTGGGAGAGTCATTAATATAATAAAGTCATGTAAATTCATTGAGGTTAACCCTCTGTTGTAAGTTAGGGAAATAGTCCCCACAATTGAGTTGAGGTTAACCCTCCTTGTTTATTGGGGGGAAAAGTCCCCACAGTTGAGGGGCGCTAGGGTAATTAGACTCTCCTAGTGAATTCAACCCTGGTAAGTAATTTTCAAGTCAGAAACTAGTATAAATAGAGAGTGAGCCTCTCTATTTGTCAAACACACTCACCCATCTATAGCGCATAGGTGAGAGAAGAGGAGCTCACACAAGTGAGAGAGAACAGTTGTTGGAGATCATCTTTCTGTCTTTGGGTTTTATTGCTGTCATTGGTGCTCATTCTATCTTTGAGGAAGTTGTGGGGTTTTATCCTTTATGGTTTCCCCAAGGAAAATATTTGTGTCTATTGTCTCTTGTGATTGATTGTTGTGCATGTTATTCTCTCAGATAAGATCCTAAGATCATATTGCTTAAATGATAAAAATATAACATGGTATCTGAGCTAACCTAAGAATAAGACACTATGCATCTATAGAATCTAGGGCTTCTTGATTTTTGGGTCTCTCTCCACAAATCATCACCCAAAGGAGGCTAGGATAACTCTCCATTGAAGTGCGCATCTTTCTGTCGAAGCAGAATTTGATTCCGGGCAATTTCAGTTTTTGACCTATCACTGCTATAGGAAATTAGGGATTTTTACAGAAGAGGAATTTTTTACTGAGCCTAGAATAGGATTGGTCTCCTCATAAAAATTGAAGTTTAGACACCAAGGTCGAATTTTTTGGTTGAGTAAAATTCCGGTAATGTCAAAACCTAGTTTGACCTCGGGCCTGAAAAACCCTAAAATACTAAAACTGGTAGTTTTGGTAGATTCGCTATATCTCAAGCTTGAAGAAGGATCAAGATGCAAAATTTTCACAGGCCAAAGATAAATTCCTGATGTACCCTGTGTAAAAACTTTATCCTTGTATTCACTATATTATGGGAGATATGAATCCTCCAAATCAGGGTTCCAACCTCTTCTAGGATTCATCCCTAAACAGGATAGCTAGGGAGAATTGCTATATCTCGGGATAAGAAGGTCCAAATAAAATTTCATAATATGTTCTAGATATGGAATAGATTTTAATTTATGTGGTAAATGTTTCATACCCCTAAGGTGACACATTGACACGTGGAATTCTGTACAAGTTCGTTATTCCAAACAGTCCTGAAATAAGTCACCTCGGGAAAACTCTCATAAGTCCCAATTGGTGAAACCAATTCTTCTCAAACCTATGGTGTTGGAAAGAGGACACACAAGGATACTCAGTACAAATTTTCAGACACATAGGAGCAGAATGTTTGTAGATACTATAGAAATAGTATTTGGAATTTCTGCAAAATAAATTGGAAAACTAGGGCTTCCTGTTCCAGGAGCTTCCCTCCACTGTTTTCAGAAAAGGAGTACATTGGACAGCTCACCTTGAAGAGGCCCATATTTATATCCAATCAGATCCAAAAGATTCCAATTTTTTAAAATTATGGCTTTTCTAAAAAACCCTAGATCAGCTAGATCCGGAACCAGGACAGACACCTCAAATTGGTAAGATCTAATCTTTTGATATTTACATTTGAGGTTCTCATTTCAAAATGACTAATTACACCAGCTTGATGAAGCTGACAACTTCCAAACATGGAAGTATGGGATCTCCCTAGTTCTTGAAGGAAATGAATTGTACACCTACATAAGTTGAGAGGTTCCAATTCTAGAGGGAGATAAGGCTAAAGCCTCACAAAAGAAGAACTTGGTCAAGGCCAAGAGGATTATTGCTGATTCAATCAAGGATCACCTTATACCAAAAGTGTCTTCCCTAAATAGATGTTTGATTCCTTTACCAAGCTATTTGAAGGGAATAATATAAATTGGAAGAAGTATAGGAACTCCATGATCCTTGAAGAAATTGACTTGGATCGGTATTTCAGTAAGAAAGGTCTAGGAGCTAGAGGGAGATGAGGCCAAGGCTAGAGCCAAGAGAATCATTGCATATTCTATTAAATATCATCTCATCCCTCATGTGTCATCCTTGAAGACACCAAAAGGAATTGTTTGATTCTATGACAAAGTAATCGAAGAAGAATAAGATATGGTTATAACCACCTTTAATGGCCTCCCAAGATCATGGGATTTATTTATTCAAGGAATGTGTGCCAGAAGGAAGTGATTACCTTCAGTAGAATCTGGAAATAGTGCACACAAGAAGAAGCTCAACTCATAATAAGATAAGAGAATATGGGAGCAACTGAATATCTAGCTCTCACGATTCAAAGAATATCCCTCAAGCGATGAGGAATATGAAGGACTCAATTCTTGAAGAACCTCTTATCCATGTTAGCATTTGGATAAGAAATGATGATGTCATGAATGAAGAATATGATGAAGTGAAAGGCTTAAGAAGGAGTCTACCCATGAAATGAATAAATATAAGTATTCAATTGCCATTTCATGATATTATTTTGTTATGTATTTTTTTATATTCAGTTTATGTGTTATGCATGATAGAATGTTTGCATTAATGGTAGTATACTTATAATATGCATGTGATGGGTAAGTATCCCATGGTGCTATACAACTCTCCATTGCTACTTATCTAGAATGAAACCTCTTTGCTGACATATTGGATTAGTGCACAATCTCAATGATGTCATGGTAGAGATGGAAGGCATCTAGAAAGTTTCCGTGAGATATGGATGAATGTTGTATTGACTAAAATAGTTGCATGATCATATCTTTATGCATAAGAATTTTCCATTGTGAATATGCCTTATGAAAATTTTCTAACCATACAACGAGTGCATTTGTATTGTAGGAAATATCGCCTATAATGGCCTACAAGAAAAGAAGGATGAGACTTGTTCCAAAGAACAAGTGACGACAGTTCAAGATTCACTCTAATAATCCAAAATGAAGAATGATGACTAGAATGTGAAGTCGAAGACCTGAAGGGAATTTCGTAGTGTATTCCATATGGATCTACTAGTTCCATTATGCAGTAGATGGCAGCATCATGGGATACAAGGAAAGCTTCGTATCATGAGGCTTCTCACGGAAAGAAGGCATAGACTATGAAGAGACATTTGCAGCCACTAGAAGTTAAGACACATGATAGGTAGACTCATGTGTGCAAATTAAATAAGGCATTGTACGAGCACAGAAGGAACCCATGGGATAACACCTACATGAGGAGCTTGAAGATCACCTAGAGTAATGAAAATCTTAAACTTTGCTACAAGGTTGAATATGGAAGCCTATAGAGGATGAAAAGCTCATAGATGGGTGTGAGAAGAAATTTTGAAAAGGTTCAAGATAGAGGATCTTGGTATCCAGTGACCCTATAATATTACTAGTAGAGGAGTCTACTTGTCACTACGGTACAGAATGTTCCAATGCATAGAGCACGAAATGCAGAGGGTGGATGACGCTCCACTTTAGAGGGAGTGAGTACAAAATATCTTGAGGTTCGACATGATACAATGGGATGTATATCTTACTGATGGATATAGGACTTACTAAGATTAAAGCAGACTGCAACCTTAACTTCAAGTTTGAAGGTAGAAGACCAGTGATGCTCCTGTTATATGTTGATGACTTGTTCCTAGCATAAAAGCGGAACTCATTAAATTTGCAAGAAGGAGACTTGCTGTCAGGTTTGAGATGAAGGACTTGGATATGATGCACTATTATCTAGGCATGGGGATGTGGCATAATGTAGATGGAATCTCCCTAAGACAAGGGAATTATGTAGTAGAGATCCTGAAGAGGTTTGGGTTGATGGACTACAAGGCCATGACCACACCTATGGAATCAAACTTGAAGCTATTGAATTTTGCTTCATTAGAGTCGGTTGATGCTACGATGTATCGTCAGATGATTGGGTCCTTGATGTACCTAATGAATACAAGACAATATATTTTCTTTGTTGTGAACACATTGAGCCAGTTCCTGACAGATCTGAGACATGTTCACCTGATGGTTGCAAAGAATGTAGTGAGGTACCTAAAGGGTACAGTTGATTATGGACTCAAGTATGAAGCGAATCAGAAGATTAACCTAGAGGGTTATGTGGATTCGGATTGGGTAGGAAATTCCATTTATAAGAAGAGTACTTCGGGGTGCTACTTCAGTACGAGATCAGGTGTGATCTCTTGGTTTAGTAGGAGCAGTACTGCATGGTGTTGAGTACAACCAAGGAAAAATATGTTGCCAGTTGCTCGACTATTTGGGAGGTAGTATGTTTCTTTTGAAAAATACTATTTGATTTGATTGATTTTACTTGCATTTTTGTATGATGCAAAGAGGAGCAGTGAAGCTCCAGTATGTGATCCATATTGAGATCTATCGAAAGAGGGATTTATAGCATAGTCGGTGAGACAGGTTGTCTGAGCATAAAATCCTTGCAAAGCTCATAGGTTGCTCAGACGTAAACAATCATGTAGGTTGTCCTTGGATGTAATCAGTCCTGGAAAATCTTGTAGGTTATCCTTGGACGTAATCAGCCTTGATGTGATTCTATGCTAGAAATGGTTAGAGTGAAGTTTGAGTACTTCAGGGATAATCTTGGTGTTGTTAGACACAGAGAGGGGGGGTGAATCAGTGTAAAGCCAATTTTACAACTTTTCTTAACTTGTCACAAATAACTACCAATTCATTATTCCATTATTCTACCAATCTCACAATCATTTCATAAACATTTTTCACTTCATCATTCACATAGCATAAGCATTTAAATCATCAAGAACCATAACACAAAAGAACACAACACCATATAATTTTGTAATCTTTTTGTATTAGTTTTGGTCCGGCTACAACCGTTAGGTAAAATCAACACCTACTGATATGAAGAGCACCTACTCTGCATCCAAGACCCTGCCTAGTTTTCTTAGCCCCTGCTAAGAATGGTTTGAGGTATCCTAACCTCAGATGCAAGTCAATATTGCATTTACAATTTAAGCTTACTGTCTCAACACACTTTCATCATTGTCAAATCATGTCACTATAAGCATTATATCACTTGTCACTCGACACTTCTTTTGTTGTAGATGTCACAGTCACACTGTCACGCTCAATCAATCACCAAGGTCTGCTCATCTCTGCTGTTGCTGGTCAACTGCTCATCAACACTGCTCATCATCTCTACTAATGGTCATAGGTTTTGTCATCAGTCTACTCATTAATACCACTGCTCATGAATCTCTGGTCAATCTCTACTCATTAACCTCTGCTCATCAACCTCTACTGAACAATCTACTACTCGTCAATCTATGCTCTCCATTCTTGTCAAGTATTTGACTTTCTGCTGTAAGACTTGTTCTATATCCTCTTACTGCTTGCTTCCTTAAGCACAGTCTGCTCATGCTCAAAACTACTACCACTTTATGTGTACTTCATTCATCTTCAGCATTCAGTATACATCATCAAAAGGTAATCAGTGACCATACCTTTCAAACACTGTGCATATCACTTGTCTACTCATATACTGTTTATACTCCACTGTATGTGCATCACTGCATACATATTCATCACTTGATTAGTGAATGTCAATACTTACACATGGGGGATATGTGTGTCTATAGAAGACCCAGACTGTTCAATTCTGAAGAAAACACTGGGGTGTGTATGACTGCTGTGGAAGTTGACCTTAGCTTGGACTTTGTATTGGCTGGTAGTAATCACTTTAAATAACCACCTTCCAAATCCTCTTGTCACTTATAATTCATCATCACAGCACTAGATACTTCACTGTATATGCACTATCATTAAAAGAAAAACTTTCCAACTAACCACTGCTTCAAAATTGTGCATTAGGGTATGTTCATACTTGTGCATCAAAACACATAGTGCATCACTACTACAAGGTTTTTATCATGTTTGAATTTATCCAAGCATCATCATATGGTGTCATACATACCTAATGTAGAGAACCTTAAACAAACTTCAGACCTCAAATAGTTCAACCACAGACTATTGGAGAAGTCTGTGTGAATTGTAGACCTCAACTTCATCAAATTCGGGACTATGAAAAATGCTGCGAATTTTCTTCAAAACTTGTGTTGGATGTTATGGTAGGTTCCAAGCTTGACTATGTATGTTCTTGATTTCTACCAAAAGGGTAACAAAACTGTATGTTGAGGAGGAGTCCACTATTTGCTATTTCAAAACACTCATCAACTCCGTCAAATCATTTTTTAAGTATGTTCATCAAGATCATGTCACAGTTGTCATCAAGTCTTTGCCAAGCCACCAGCATCATGTTTTCATCTGCTGTAGATATCACTGCCATACTGTAGTAGGTGTCAAACTGTCATCATCATCATGGTATTCTTCATTTTTTCACTGATCATAACTTGACAGAGATGAGCATGTCAAGTCATCAAGGAAGTCTTCAATACAGATCAACTACAATCTCACACAGTTACAAGTCCAAATCTGCTCCAGACTTCCCAGTTAAGTCTGCTCTAAACTTCTCAATCTGGGGTACTATGGGATTGATTCAAAACTACTCCAAATACTTTTTTTTACATGAGTAAATTCTACTCTCAAGTCTGCTCCTAAATCATCACAAAAGGACTCTTAAAATCCTCACAAATGGCTACTCAAATTACAATACAAACTCAGCCAAAGTATTGCTCAATAATAGTCCTTCGATTTTTCTATTTAACACAAGATTATGATCTCTGTTTTATAATAGTCCCAAACTATTGATTATTACAGCTCATTAATGAGATCTACATCACAGTCCTAATAAACTCAAAAGTGCTTCCAGCAATATGAGACATAGGGCTGATATCAACCTTATACCCAGTCAAAGTTGTCTTCAAATGTATCATCATAAATACCCAATAACATCCCTATCACAGAAGAATAAATATAGACAAAGAATCACACTCACTTACTGATCCATACATTGACCTATTGTTCCTGCACCTCAGAGTTCGCTGCCTCAGGGACATACCCAAAATTCAGAGCAAGAAAAAGAATTTCATCTTTTACTGCTGCTGTCTTTTCTCTACAATTCAGGTATGCAATTGACCTCTACTAATACCCAAAATTTCCATAGTCACTCAGCCTCAGTAGGCTTTCTGAAATTCGTCTCTGTCTGCACCTGCGAATTTCGTCAGTCTGCCATCCAAATCTCAGTGCATGCTACCTCAATCAAACCTCCGAAATTGCCTCAGTCTGACCTCCGAAATTGCAGTAGTCTGACCTCTGAAATTTTCCTCAGTAAGACCACCGAAATTTGCCTCAGTAAGAGCACAGAAATTTCCTCAAAGCTCCCAAAAATTCTTCTCATTTCAAAATGAATTTTGATGGGTTATTTATATTGGTTTTTCCACCATAAATTCTGGAGCCGACTTGTATATGCTTTTATATATTTTTATTTATTAAAGCTTGATTGACTGAGCTGACTTCTAGGGCTTGCTATTTTATTTATTATTTTATTTATTTATATTTTAATTTGAATTATGTCACATATTCTTACCATTTAGATGGTCATCACAAGATAAGGGTATGTCTTAAAGCCATCAACACCCCAATAGCCTTCTTACCATAAGAGGGACCAAGGAGCCTTAGTCAAGGGTGTGCAATGTGTATTTGACCTTAAAATCAATGCATGTGTGCCATGTGTGTGTGTCCACCACATCGTCATCAAGGATCCCATCATCATGTGTATGGGTTCTAAGACAAAAAGAATTCCAACTACCTCATAAAATTTAAGTAAGTGTGTCATCACATGTGTGTGGGTGCTTTCATCATGCCATCATACAAGAAATGGACTTCATGACCTTTGTAAGGGCATCAAGGGTTCTTCACCAAGTCTTCATTAATAGGTCAACCACATCATTATTCAAGAACTTAACTACCACACACTTGTGGGATAGATGATCATAATAAGTGCCACATACTTCTTCAATGTCATCATCACCATACATCAAGGGTTCCAGATAAGGACAGCTTCAAGGTTCAAAGGGCTTCAACATCATACCTAGGACATGTTCATGGGTTTCATATCTTGTCAAGGACCATACAAGGTCATCATCATCACACATGAGCTCCATGACCCAAAAAAGGGTTGTAGGGTCATCAAAACACCAACTGTGGGTCCAAGGACATCTTTAGGACTTCTTTATCAATCAAGGGGCTTCATAGGCTTCTTCAGCCACCTAAACCACACAAGAGGACCTCCAAGGATCAAGATATCTTCTGTGGGGATGCTAGGTCTTCTTCTGGGGTACCATGACATCATCATAACATGAATGACCACAAAATGGGTCATTAATGCTTCTCCAAGTCATTTAGGTCTTCTCCATTGTTTACCAAGGCTTCAGGACCATCTCTAGGGTCTTCAACATCATTAGTAGGGTCTTCAATATCTTCAGCAAAGTGGTGGCTTCAAGATCCATCCTTGAGGGTACAAGGACCTTGTCAACTGGGTACAAGGTGCTTCAAGGCACAAACCCACTCTGTAAGGGATAAAGGCACTACAGGTGGGACTTGGTGGCATCAATGACATCTTGTGGGGCCACTGCAAGTCCATGTTGGCATCAATGACAATTTCATCAACAGGTGTTCTCTAGATTGAGGTTCCTTCCAAGGGGAAGTGATGAGTCCGTGAGCCTTTCTAAGATGGTGGTAGGAGGGGCCTCACATGGTCAGATGTAAGTGCAGAGCCCTTCTAACATGGTAGAAGGCTGGGCCTCCCATGCTTATATGTAAGTGCAGAGCCTTTCTGACATGGTGGCAGGCTAGGTTTCCCATGGTCAATGTAAGTGCAGAGCCTTTCTGACATGGTGGTAGGTTGGGCCTCCCATTGTTAGACATAAGTGTTGAGCCTTTCCCACATGGTGTCAGGCTGGGCCTCCCATGGTCAGATGTAAGTGTTGGGCCTTTCCGACATGGTGGAAGGATGTGCTTCCCATGGTCGAATGTAAGTGTTGGGCCTTTCCCACATGGTGGCAGGCTGGGCCTTCCATGTTCGGATGTAAGTGCTAATCCTTTCTGACATGGTGGTAGGCTAGGCCTCCCATGGTCAGATGTGAGTGGTGGGCCTTTCTGACATGGTGGCAGGATGGGCCTCCCATGGTCAGATATAAATCTTGGAAGAGCCTTTCTGACATGGTGGAAATTTAGGCCTCCCATGGTCAGATATAAGTGTTTGAAAATCCTTTCTGACATGGTGGAAGGCTGGGCCTCCCATGGTCAGATGTGAGTGCTGGGCATGCCACTCTAACATGGATGCTGGATTTTTTCCTCCTATGGTCATATATAAGTGCTGGTCGAGCCTTTCCGACATGGTGGCTGGCTGGGCCTCCCATGGTAGGATATAAGCACTGAAGAAGATGAAGACCTACATGGAGGCTATGCCTACAACCAGCATGAAAAAGGGTTGGCTCTATAGAACTTTCTATGATGAGTAGAATTGAGAGATAGCACCATTTGCTCAAGATAGTGGGAGCAGTGACGATGATTATGATCCAGTGATGATCTAGCTTTGATGATGATACAGTGATGATCCAGCTTTGATGATGATCCAGTGACGAAGACTTGTGCTGATGAATTGTGTCAAGAGAATACCTTCCTACTTAAGAGGGAGTGTTGATGTATTTGTAACTTCAGAATGTATTCACTTGTATATCTTATATTATACCCGAATGTTCCTATCGAAAAAATTCATTTGTATTACATTGTACCCCGATGTTCCTATCGAGAGAGTCATTAATATAATAAAGTCATGTAAATTCATTGAGGTTAACCCTTTGTTGTAAGTCGAGGAAATATTACCCACAATTGAGTTGAGGTTAACCCTCCTTGTTGATCGAGGGGCAAATTCCCCACAGCTGAGGGGAGCTACGGTTATTAGACTCTTCTTATGAAGTCGGCCCTGGTAAGTAATTGTCAACTCAGAAACTAGTATAAATAGAGAGTGATCCTCTCTATATGTCACACACACTCACCCAGCTATAGCACATAGGTGAGAGAAGAGGAGCTCACATAAGTGAGAGAGAAAACAGCTGTTGGAGATCATCTTTCTGTCCTTGGGTTTTATTGCTGCCATTGGTGCTCATTCTATCTCTGAGAAAGTTGTGGGGTTTTCTCCTTTATGGTTTCCTCGAGGAAAATCTTTGTGTCTATTGTCTCCTGTGATTGATTCTTGTGGATGTTATTATCTCAGATAATATCATAAGATCATATTTCTTAAATGATAGAAATCTAACAATCCCTTAATTTCGTATGAATTCATGTGTTCATAATCAATGAGTTTACAACATAGCCAGAAAATATTATGAGATTTTCCAACAAAGTCAAATTTATGATAATGTATTTCTCTAACAAATTGATGATGATAACAACCACAAAAGGAAGTACAAAAGCATGGATTACTTTCTCTGCGGGGATAATTTTAGGGGAGAAATTTATCCCATGGTTATTTTTCCCTATTTTTCTCCAAAAACAATTTGCCATTTTGCATTTTTTGAAGCCCTGTTTCGCCCAATTTTGATGGCGTAAAAAGTTTCCGCCCTAAAAATAGCCAAATTATTATATAAATGGTATAAAATCCTTCGAAATTGAAATATGTTTTCAAAAGTATCTCCAAACATTTTATAGTTGGAGTTTTAAGAATTGGTAAGATTCTCCAACATTTATACACTTCTAAATAAGTATGGTTCCTTAAAATTATCCCTGTTTCTCTGAGGCTGAGAAAAAATTGGTGTGCACAATGAGATATCTCTATCTAATTGCAATTCAACTTACAAGATTGACTCCAAAAACAAATTGGTTGTCACGTCCCCATCCCTCAGACCAGCGAAGAGGACGCGACGAACACCACGAACAGCCAGGCAAACATCCCCATTGGAAGTTTAAACAAAAGAGATCAATGCTGAAATTAAAGAAACTTAAACATAACAGGAATGCTAAACATACAAGCATACACAGATGCATAACAGGATGCACAATCCATCATTCTAGATGCACAGTTACTCAATGCATAATTCTTTAATCATACAGCGGAAGCAAACATACATTCCAGCATTCACATGTTCATCATAATTCACAAAACAATAGATACATTTGTAGAGATGAATTGGCAGGAGTGCTTGTCTTTTAATGAAGAACTTTCCTGCAACTAGCTACGTCGCTGCAACGTTCCACCCAACCATAGGCCAGCGTGCTCATCAATCTCTCAGCAACGCTGCCACCCCCGAGCTGGGCATGATTTCTCCAAGGATAGGGGTCAAGGAAGGCTTACACATAGCCAGGGGACACAATAGCAACCAACACAGCTGGGTTTACCAGGCCATCAACAAAATGGCCAGGCCAGCAGAGTCCGAAGACCAACCACTGCATACACGCAGCCAAACAATCCCTTCACGGCCCTGTGAAGAAGGAAAAAACAACCGAAAACAGTCCCAAACAGAAGATAACACACATCTCATGTCTACAAGGCAACATAGAGTTTTTCTTGGCCTTAACGTGGCCAAAACAACTTAGTTGCAACCCAAAACTAGGTTACTTCCGTAGCCACAAACACACAATGATACGATGATAGCAATCCATAGCCCACAATGGATAACAAACAGCATTCCCAACATAGCCATGGGAAACTCAGTCAATGAATGTGGCAACCAACAGTCACAAACTCACAATGAACGATGGCTGCGTTAAACAGTACCAAACTAGGGAAGAAGGAAACATATAAGAACAGTCCGAATTGGAAGGAAGACAGACTCTCGACAGCACTCCAAAATCATGGGAAGAATCACAACAACCCAAATCATGGGTGAAACATCATCATACTCAAATCACGGGTTAAACTAACAGCAAGCAGAAAACATGGATTAAATCCATGACTACGACACATACCAGTGGAAATCGTTCCCTAGAGGCCACCTACTCGCTACGTGCATAATCAGAAAGATCCGTGACTGGTGCGTGAGGAGCATAGAATAGGAATCCCACCCTACGTGAGGATGAACAACACGTCTCTCTATGTGAGGCGAACAGACAATGGTCTAGGCACACGGATGGACAGACCAATGGTGCACTAGAGGAAATCGAACCCGTCTCTGCGTGAGACATAAACAGACCAAGTCCTGCGTGAGGATTAACAGCACCAACCTCTTCATGAGGAATATGGACAGACACCCCTCAGCACACGGATGACCAGACCAGAATGGAAGAACGAACTGACAACCGTGAGTATGCGTAGCAGTGGGAGAGTGGAGTGAATGCAGTCATGGGTGGAGTGGGTGTGTGGGCAAGGGACTAATAGCCCTGGCACCCCACTCCCAAGGACAATAACTGCCCCAACCACCAGCAACCATTCTCCATGAGGGTGGTTGGGTAAAACAATAAAGAGGTTAAAAAGGGAAGATGGAAAAACAAAACAAGGTGGAAACACCTGGGTTTTTCCCCCATAGACCAAGGTTTGACATCCCCCACGCCCTTATCCTTTGGAACCATGCCCTTTTCATTAAACGTTGCACTGGCATAGCTGGTTGTGGTTTTAGTTTTATTTGATGTGTGTATTTACATGATGCCACATTATAATGTGCCAGATAGCACGACATACCATCAGCAACTACCCCTATTGCCGAAACATACACGACCAAATCGATGGTGGGGCTTTTTCCTTGAGCTCCTCACCATGATTAATTACATTTTATACATCATGCAAATGGGGTCAAAACCAGGGGTGTGACATTCCCCTCCCCCTTGGAATAACACCATCCTCGGTGTTCCATTACATATATACAATACATATACAATTGCACATCAAAATTTCAAAATTGTAGATCTGTCCCACGTCGAATCATTTACTTTGAGCGTTCAAGACCAAGCCCCTCGGCTTCCATGGACTTCTCCTGCTGGTTCTCAGCTTCCAGCTCATCCCGAAGTCTAGGAACTTTGCGGCTATTACCTTCATCATGTTCCCTCATTGGGCAGTCCCGGCGTAAATGATGTCCTCCGCATCTCCAGCATCTCACTGGTTGCTTCATCTTTACCTGCTCAATTTCCTTTGAGTATTCATGCCTGGACTGTTTCTTATCGGGTCACTTGGACAATTGTACCATTGCTGATCCACCTTCCTTTCCTTTGCCGATTGCTCCCAGAAGGCTTTTCACCTCCCTTTGCAAACCAATAGTCTTGCAAAATCTGGTGGTTCATTTCACTCTGCCTTTTCTATAACTTGAGCATCTCCCCAAGATTCTCATGGGTCTTGGAAATCACTTGAAGGAGACTTCCAGCTAAGTCCAACAACTTTTGATCTACTGCCATGATCAATGTGCACCACCTGGTTTCACTTTTCTCACCTGTAAAAGGCACCACTGAAATTCTATCAGACCAAGCATAATGTAAATGTTAAAATCAGTCAATTAATTTCCCTATTTGGCATGACAGTCCAAGTCTCATCAATGAGGCTTTCATATCTTCATGCCTTCCCCCAACAGGAACATGAGCTCATTCATGTCCATTCTTGGGTAGGGAATTAACTTATTCCAGCATTCACAATTCACTTTTAAGCAAATGCGCACATTTCATTCTCAATCATACATGCATTCAAAAATCTTTTGTTTTCACAATGCATAAACATGTATATATATAATCAAAAGGCAAGAGAGAGAAATAAGAGTTTTTCCCCTCTTTGTTTTGTTCCATCCTGGAACCCACACCATTGCAGTGGCTTTTCATGCTCTCATCCTCTTTCACTTTACCATGAATGCTGGACCAATCCCTCTTGGTCATGACACTTAGTGTCTTCATTCTATTCAAGACCTCTAAACCATAGAGTCTCTCCACATGGCTTGTCTCAACTGCTAGGGCTCCCTCGTCTTACTAGCACCTTTTCCATTGCCGCTCATTCCAAGCTTTCCAGGACAGTCACATGTCCACATGCACCCCTAGGATGCTCTCATAGTCCTCGCTTCCAGCGATACCTATATCCAAACATTGAATAAATTCACATGTTTAGTTTATTTACATCAGTTTTATCTCTAGAACAAGAGCTTAAAACATCATAACCAAATCATATACACATGTATATTCATAAGCAAAATAATCCAATACTTATCTATATTATGTGTTTCCTCATTCATCCATAGGATCCTGCTTTGCTTTGCAAGCCTTGGGATCGCCTATGGACTTAGATGTTAGGTTAGCATGCTAGCTACCCCACAACATCAAATAATTAATGTCCAACCAGTACATCCGCATGTCAACTGGGCTTGGAACTTTAACACGACCATTTCTAGGTCTAGGATCTACGATGGATCCCCAGGCATATAACATCCCAGCATACACTTATACCAACATACACTTATACCAACAATAACCCTTACTCCGCAACCCCTCATAACAACCATTTACCATTTTACCTTTACCTTTTACCTTTACCTTTAGCCTGTCAACACAAGCAACACAAGCAACACAAGCAATACAAGCAAACTCATTAGCATTATTGATCTAAAATGGTAATCACATTTCTCATCATTCACTTTCAAGTATTGAGACACCAAGAGTGCGTCCACTCCCTAGAGTGTAATCAATATTGAAATCCCCTTTTCATGATTCGACATTGGGAAAGTGTGCACCCCTTTATGATGTGTGCCATGTAGGTTGTTAGAATAATCAACCCATAGTATTTACCCACTTAGACATTATTTCATTTATTTTGTCTTATTTGCCTAGTCCATGAGTCCCACCATGTGCAAGTTGTCAATTTCCTACCCATAGAGGTCAAACTTGCCATTATTGACTCATGGAGCGCTTGAGAAAGTCCTGGGAATCAAATCTGCTTTATTCCTGGCCTCCTAGGCGCCCTTCTACTTTTTCTA
>LPNX010395025.1:424951-447014 GCA_001517045.1 Pseudotsuga menziesii | reverse complement strand
AAGCTAGACTAGGTGAGGTGAACCTGTTTTATTCCCCTTTCATCCTCCACTCTTTACTCCATGCAAAAGCATGTATGAGCTGCCATTTGACCACTCTTTAGATTACCCATGCGCCCTTGCTAATTCGTGGGGTCCTTGATAGATTTGGGATCATCTTTTTACACCTATGGGGGATTTGCCTATTTTGGGTAAGCCTGCTTTATGCTAGATTTGGATGCTTCCTTATGCATTCAATTTGCTCATGTATTCTATATATTCAGCAGCCTATGTTATTACAGGGTTGGCTATTGTACACTCAGTTAATATAATTTTGTGTTACAGCTCCATATTCAGTCTCCACTGTTGATAATTTTGCATGATCAATTGTTAATTGTTGTGGGTGAAATTAATCTACTGCAGGCCTGAATTTCTAATGTTAGTTTAGCATGCCAGCTACCCCACAACATCAAATAATTAATGTCCAACCAGTACATTCGCATGTCAACTGGGCTTGGAACTTTAACGCGACCATTTCTAGGTCTAGGATCTACGATGGATCCCCAGGCATATAACATCCCAACATACACTTATACCAACAATAAATATTCATAAGCAAAATAATCCAATACTTATCTATATTATGTGTTTCCTCGTTCGTCCATAGGATCCTGCTTCGCTTTGCAATCCTTGGGATCGCCTATGGACTTAGATGTTAGGTTAGCATGCCAGCTACCCCACAACATCAAATAATTAATGTCCAACCAGTACATCCACATGTCAACTGGGCTTGGAACTTTAACACGACCATTTCTAGGTCTAGGATCTACGATGGATCCCCAGGCATATAACATCCCAACATACACTTATACCAACAATAACCCTTACTCCGCAACCCCTCATAACAACCATTTACCATTTTACCTTTACCTTTTACCTTTACCTTTAGCCTGTCAACACAAGCAACACAAGCAACACAAGCAATACAAGCAAACTCATTAGCGTTATTGATCTAAAATGGTAATCACATTTCTCATCATTCACTATCAAGTATTGAGACACCAGGAGTGCGTCCACTCCCTAGAGTGTAATCAATATTGAAATCCCTTTTCATGATTCGACATTGGGAAAGTGTGCACCCCTTTCCGATGTGTGCCATGTAGGTCCTATTCATACTCAAGCAATCGGCCATAATGGATATTAAATCAAAACTTGTTCTGCATATGGAATTTTAACAATTAAACAGGCATATTCATAGCAAGGGTCACAGAACACTTATCCATTTGCTGTCGCAGTATTCCTTTGTTAAGGAGGAATGGAGGATCCTTCCCTGAGTTAACAGTCCCTTAGTTCGCCACCCCAACTCCTCTTTACATTTCACATTCATATATTTCTTACCTACATAACCCATACCATCTCACTCATGTTATCACCAAACATGTCGTGCAGATGAGACATTTTCAAAATGTCAAATGGCGTTTCACCCAAAACCCATTTCCAAGATAAGGGAAAATCTTCCCATGAAGTTTGGCTCTTGCAGGTCATCACACATGATCTTCCTGCAGTGTGTACCCCTAACACATTCATCAAATATCCAAACAGTCAGTCATTACCTGATACTACAATCCAATTGATCGTTCCATAACCAAGCAATGGCATTAGCAATCCAATTCAATAAGAATTTGCAATTCTATCTATTACAGAAATTGACTTGCTCAATTGTGGGTTTCTTGTAAGCAGCACTACTATGCCCATTATAATTTTATGCTTACTATCATAACATGAATACCCACTTACCATGCGTCCCTCCTGACACAATCTCATACAAGCCAACAATGATTAGTAGTCGTTAGCAATTCCTAAATCCGAAATCCACAATTCAAATTTGACAACCCATTAAGCATGCCAACTACTTTTACAACCATGAGACTCTTATCATAAAGTTTGGCTCTTTCATATGGCAGATTCTGGCATTGGTCAGGGTCTTACCTCACACTGCCATGCTCGAAATAATATACCTGAAACCTGAGCTTCAATCAACCAAACACAATCTTATGAAAACCAATAGTGGCTAGTGGTTGTCAGCAATTTCTCAAATCCGAAATTCACAATTCAAATTTTAACAACATATCATATGGTAGATTCTGGCATTGGTCAAGATCTTACCTCTCACTGCCATGCTCGAAATAATCTACCTGAAACATAAGCTTCAAACATCCAACCACAAGCTTATGCAAGCCAGTAGTGACTAGTAGTTGTCAGCAATTTCTCAAATTTGAAATTAACAATTCAAATTTAATAAGCTTTTTCACATGGTAGATTCTGGCATTGGTCAGGGTCTTACCTCTCACTGCCATGCTTGAAATAATCTTCCTGAAACATAAGCTTCAATCAACCAAACACTTGGTAAGTCTGGATGCACATAACCTTTTCATTGCTACAACCATCACTGAAGCATTTTCAGAATTTATAAAATTCAAATACTTCCAGCTGTTAGTCACATCAATATTCTCAAGCTCATTTACTTTATGCAATCATTATCATATTAACATTGCAAGGTGTAGTCATATCATTCATACAATTAAATGAAGTGTTTAGATACTCCTTACTTCACAGGCGTATCATTCATACCACCTTGCTCTTCCACAGAGCATTTCTGGCAGCTAACTGATCATGACTATCCTGTATTCATAACAACCCTTGAAATTATTCCATAATTGCCATCAATTCATCATTTCAGTCATTAGTTATTCATAATATCACATTCATTTATCTCAATGCATTCAACATGCCATGGCCTAGCCATGTCCACTTCACACAGGATGCATTACTATAATTAATATCATCAACATATATAGGTATGACACCTTTCTATATTTCAATATTCTCATGGTATGAGGTCTCTTACCTTTACCAATCCATGGAATTTGTCATAAGCAAACTCTTACCTGAATGGGTCTTACTTACACCCTTGACATGACCAATTTGGTTGGTCCTTTGCAGGAGCTTGCAGAATTTGCTCACCAACTTTTGTTATGGACTTGTTGCCTCATCCCTTTCTCCATAGGGTTGCTAATCACAATTGTCAGCATCAGCAACACATTCATCTGGGTCCATGTCATCGTTGGTTTTCCCACTAATGTCAACATCAAAGCAATGATTATCATTAGTGGTTCATACAAAACATATCCTTATACATTTCATGCATCAAACTTAGGAAATGTAACATATTTAGCAAGACAGGGTTTTAAGGAAAACTTCCCTTTTTCAAATCCCTCATCCTTGCATGGAATTCCTTTTTCACACAGCAGCTGGTTGACTTCATAGTCCTTGCTACCCCTGGGCACGCAATTGTCCAGATTTGTCCATTTGATAGCAGCGGCCATCACTATCACTTTGCTGCTTCATGCTCAGATTCTGGTCACTTATCCTTGTTCCCTACGGGATAAGCTTTCCAACACCTATCCCCATGCTTCATTCCGACCTCGGGTGTGAAAACCACACCACTTCTAAGAATGACGACTTTCACCAAATCTTTGCATTTTTACACATTGCTGCATTTTGGACTGGGCGCCAACTTCAGCCAACTGTAAATCACAGAAAACAGTTGAAAATCCCACTTTGAAAACCCAAAATTTCCTTTGTCAAAATTGGGTCTCATATCCACTAATCATTCCGCAGAATCGGCTCTCGGAACCACTATTTCTTCCGCAGAATCGGCTCTCAGAACCACTATTTCTTCCGATGTTTCGGTGGTCTCTCACGTCGGAAGACTTAGTGCTTTCCCTTCCGCAACAGGGGAACGCGAAACACTTTCTTCTTCTGGTCGGCGTCGGCAGTCGGGGGTCTTTCTCGTCGGAAGTTTAGTGACTTTCACTTTCGGAATGGTGGAACACAAGACGCTTTTGCTTCCGCAATGATGGAACATGAAACGCTATCTTCTTTCGATTCTGGCTGCCGCATCGGCTACCCAAACATCTAAACTTTTCTGATGGTTTCCATACTTAGTAAAATTTTCAAAAATTCTACTTCTTCCACCGACGGCATCAGAAGTCCAAACTGCTAACTTCTCCGCTGTTTCAGATCCCCAAACGACTAACTCCTCTGCCGTTTATTCTTTTCGCCGGAGAACAACTTCATCCGCAGCCGCAACGGTGGAACATCGTCTGCTATATCTTGTCGATGTTCACCACTAAAGTCCGTCGACCTCCGATGTTTTCTTGCCTTAGAAAATTTTTCAACAAATTTCCTACTCATCGGCTGTCGTATGTCTTCTGGTTCGGGTGGGTAGTCATTTAGGCAGCCGCAATGGCGGCCCACCAAACTCATTCTTCTTCCGGTAGTAGTCTTTCCTCATCGGCAGGCTAGTGGTTTGGCTTCTGCAACTGCGGGTGCTCAACCACTTTCTGCTTCCGATTGGCGGATGATTTCAACACTTAGCCAAATTTCTCAACTTCTCCATGGCGTCGGCAAATTTCTCAAACTTCTCCATGGCGTCGGAAATCAGGGAACTTACCCATCGGATGCCTAACTATTTCTCCATCCGCAACGACGGCACGCAAAACCCTATCTTCTTCCGACGTCGGCGCTCTTTCCACATCGGAAGCTTAGTGCCTTTGGCATCTACAACGGCAGCGCACAAACCATTTTCTCTTCCGATTGGTCGCTCTTTTCTTAAAGAAATTTTAACTTCGGGTGTTGGCGCCCTTTGCACTTCGGAAGATTAGTGCTTTTGGCTTCCGCAACGGCGGCACGCCAAACAACTATTTCTTCCGATCTGCGCTTTACTTAGGGAAATTTTTAACTTTCGGCGTCGGTGATCGGAGGAATTTTCCGTCGGGTGTGTAGTTACTTTTCCATCCGCAATGGCGGAAGTTCGTTCCACTAGCTCTTCTGCTACGTCGGAATTCAACTTCACTAATTCTTCCGCAACGGCGGAAGTCCACTTCACTAACTCTTCCACAACAGCGGAAGTCCTTCCTGTTAGTGGCCCGACCGCTCAACACTTAGACGAATTTCTCAAATTTCCCTCCGTCGACAATCGGATCACTACTGCGTCAGCGATTTAGTCCCTTCGACAGCCGCAACAGCAGACTGTCAAACGCTAAATCCTTCCACCCCATCGGAAGTCTGAACCACTAAGTGTTCCGACTGTCAACACTTAGGAGATTTTCTTGAAGTTTGCTACTGTTTTGTTGGACATAGAAAATAATTCTACCTTCTGTCACTGCATCTTCTTGGCCCATAGAGGCCCATTGTTGCAACCTTCGCTCTGATACCATATTGTCACGTCCCCATCCCTCAGACCGGTGAAGAGGATGCGATGAACACCACGAACAACCGAGGAAACAGCCTTATCGAAAGTTTAAACAAAAGAGATAAATGCTGAAATTAAAGAAACTTAAACATAACAGGAATGCTAAACATACAAGCATACACAGATGCATAACAGGATGCACAATCCATCATTCTACATGCACAGTTACTCAATGCATAATTCTTTAATCATACAGCGGAATCAAACATACATTCCAACATTCACATGTTCATCATAATTCACAAAACAATAGATACATTTGCAGAGATGAATTGGCAGGAGTGCTTGTCTTTTAATGAAGAACTTTCCCGCAACTTGCTACGTCGCTGCAACGTTCCACCCAACCATAGGCCAGCGTGCTCATCAATCTCTCAGCAATGCTACCACCCCCGAGCTGGGCATGATTCCTCCAAGGATAGGGGTCAAGGAAGGCTTACACATAGCCAGGGGACACAACAGCAACCAACACAGCTGGGTTTACCAGGCCATCAACAAACCGTCCAAACCAGCATAGTCTGAAGACCAACCACTGCACACACGCAGCCAAACAATCCCTTCACAGCCCTATGAAGAAGGCAAAGACAACCGGAAACAGTCCCAAACAGAAGATAACACATAGCTCAAGTCCATAAGGAAACATAGATTTGTTCTTGGCCTTAACGTGGCCAAAACAACTCAGCTACAACCCAAAACCAGGGTACTTCCACAGCCACAAACACACAATGATACGATGACAGCAATCCACAGTCCACAATGGATAACAAACAATATTCCCAGCATAGCCATGGGAAACTCAGTCAACGAATGTGGCAACCAACAGTCACAAAATCACAATGAACGATGGCTGTGTTACACAATCCCAAACCAGGGAAGAAGGAAACATACAAGCACAGTCTGAATTGGAAGGAAGACAGACTCTCAACAGCACTCCAAAATCGTGGGAAGAATCATAGCAACCCAAATCGTGGGTGAAACATCAGCATACTCGAATCATGGGTTAAACTAACAGCAAGCAGAAAACATGGATTAAAGCCACGGATACAACACATACCAGTGGAAATCATTCCCTAGAGGTCGTTTCACCTGCTCGCTGCATGCATAATCAGAAAGATCCGTGACCGGTACATGAGGAGCACAGAATAGGAATCCCAGCCTGCGCGAGGATGAACAGCACGTCTCTCTACGTGAGACAAACAGACAATGGTCTAGGTGCGCGGATGGACAGACCAACGGTGCACTAGAGGAAGCCGAACCCGTCTCTGCATGAGACATAAATAGACCAAGTCCTGCGTGAGGATTAACAGCACCGACCTCTTCATGAGGAAGATGGAAAGACACCCCTCAGCACGCGGATGACCAGACCAGAATGGAAGAACGAACCGACAACCGTGAGGATGCATAGCAGTGGGAGAGTGGAGTGAATGCAGTCATGGGTGGAGTGGGCATGTGGGCAAGGGATTGACAGCCCTGCCACCCCACTCCCAAGGACAATAACTGCCCCAACCACCACCAGCCATTCTCCATGAGGGTGGTTGGGTAAAACAATAAATAGGTTGACAAGGGAAGATGGCAAAACAAAACAAGGTGGAAACATCTGGGTTTTTCCCCCATAGACCAAGGTTTGACATCCCCCACACCCTTATCCTTTGGAACCATGCCCTTTTCATTCAATGTTGCACTGGCGTAGCTAGTTGTGGTTTTAGTTTTATTTGATGTGCGTATTTACATGATGCCACATTATAATGTGCCGTNCTATTGCCGAAACATACACGACCAAATCGATGGTGGGGCTTTTGCCTTGAGCTCCTCACCATGATTAATTACATTTTATACATCATGCAAACGGGGTCAAAACCGTGGGTGTGACATTGGTGTGCGCAATTAGAAATCTCTATCTGATTGCAATTAAATTTACAAGCTCAATGGCATGGAATATGTATCTTTGTTGCTCATCCTCCTTGTTAAAATGTGTTCTACCAAATACACAATATCCTCCTAGCATTAATTATTTATCATTACCATTGTAGGTTCTTCCAACTTCCAACCAAATGAACCTCGACACCACCTGCATTGTAACCCCTTGCTATCTGTACTACAGTTTTCCATTCAATTTCTATACAATCCCAATAGGCCTTGCCTATATATTTGGCACCAAAACATTCCCATACTCAATATCATCATGTTGCAGATAGAATTTTAACTTCCTTATTCCTCTTGGTATGACCCTTGTCGAACTTATTAAGAGAGTGACATGGCAATAAACTTCACACCTTCCACATGATCTAGAATTTGGATGATGACGTATGTGAAAAAATTCTAGATCATGTGTGTATATTAAATTTAAAATAAAAATTAAGACCCATATTTTTTCATTAAAATTAATTTGTAATACCTCATTATATTACATCTAAAATTTAAAATTGTTAATTGATTATTAACATATTATTTGTGATACAATTTAATTCATGACATGGTGAGATATTATCATTATTAATGGTGATTTTTTAAATAACTTTTTTTTTAAAATTATATAATTTAATTCATGACATGGTGAGATATTATCATTATTAATGGTGTTTTTTAAATAACATTTTTTAAATTATATAAATTACTCACATTAGAATCACAAAGCCCACTAGGAGGGTTCCATCAAAAAAGGGACCATTATAATATATGTGGGAAAATTAATTTTGAGATAGGTGACAAGTTTTTTTTCCTCAACCCAAAAGTGGTGGAAACCAGGGATGGAATTTGACGGGTAAATGCCCATCATGGGCCAATTTACCCATCAAATATAGCTAAGATTTTATGGATACCATCAAAATCCGGCTTAAAATATAAAAAACTTTTCAGATTTTGATTGTTACTAGCAATTTTGATGGGTGTCCGCCATTTGAAATTCCAACCCGGGTGGAAACCTCTTTCCAAAAATATAGTTTTGATTCCAAAAAAATATTGGGAAATGTGTCATCATATTTCCAAGGTTGAGGATGAGTCTAAGGGAGGACTCTTTTTCATAAGAAAATGGGGATATTCAAAGGAGGGAGAGAGTTAGGAAGGGGGACTAAAACTAAGAGAAGGGAAGTATTGAAGAGGGAGGAGGACAAACCAAGTTTCAAGAACTAGTAATACAATCATAAGAAAGAAAAATCATGCATTTAAGTAGAAAGGTAGCTACTATGTTTGGAAAAGGTTCAGTCATGTTGTAGGTATAATGGACTCTCTACATTCATTTTGAAGAACACTCAAGAGTGTTATATGAGGTAGGTATTGGGGGTACCTAGATGATATTAGTATTAATAACTAGTAAGGGTTCCTTAACAAACCTAGGAAAAAATGGAAATCTCTCTATGTACACCTTGAATAACACATTGTGGAGTTAGGTGAGCAAGTATTGTGAGTGGTTTCTAGATGGATAATTTTCTATGAAGCCTTATATACAAGACTGTAACTATTGAAGTAATTGTAGATCCTGAGATTACTTTCTTTATTCGTATCATAGACTATATTGCAGGTAGATTTTGAGGCAAATAATTAAAGGCTACTTGCAGAACGCCTATGGTTGGGTGGTACACGATCCTACACAACTTAGCTTCTTGGAGGAATTTACAATAAGTTGTTTTAACTCTTATAGTGTTGTATTTGAATGCATGTAAAATGCATTACTCCTTTCTTCTATTTGTTTACACAATAAGAGATTTATTAGTATTTAAGGGTAAAGGAGCATATAGTACAACAAATACTAATGTATATAATTTTTTTTTATTACCTAGTTCCTCCATACATATATATAGTGAAAAGAGGAAAAACAAAGAAATGTTATAGTTGTTTATCTATGTTTTTATTTATTCCTTTCCATATAAATGTATGAAGGGAAAATAATAAGTTACAAAGATTCCATATAAATTCTCTATTTCCTAAACAATTAAATAGTTAAGTTTAAACAGATAGTACAAATATGACAAGGTTATAGTCTTTTATTAATCCATTTTCTTTGCGTAATTAATACATTGCTTAAAATTGTTCTATAAAAAAATTGAAAAAACTTCATAGTCAAATTCCAACTGAATAGATATAATGGAAATCATAAGCCCAATAATATCATTCCTTAATACCAATGCTATTTTTAGTTATAACTAAAGTTGTTAATTTTGTATTTATAAAAGGTTGAAGAAGGTATCAGCCAAATAGTAAAATATTCCAGAAATAAAGTTTTAGAGATTCTTGAGCATTATCTATCTTCATTATATTCTTCCAAAAAACTATGGGTTTTAAGCAAAAAAACAGCTTCTCCTAAATGACTATAAATTCTAACATATTGTCCTAATAATAGTATGCAAAAAATGTTCATGAAAAAATTAGTTTAAGTGGTGTTGTGACCATTTTCTATGACGTGTATTTATTGGTTTTCATCTGCATTCTCCTCATGCATATCTCGGTTGTATTATGCATTCTCCTCGGTGATTTCTATGCTGACATGGTCATGGGGTTGATAGATAGATTCTTCCTCATCTTCTTTGATTTCCATCTGATCCGAGAGTCTAAAATATTTTGCAACCAATGGATATTCATATCGACCCAAAGTATTCATCATGGTGTCAACTTGAGCTCCATAGACCCACATTTTCTCTTCAACATCATCCATACCAATCTCAATACAAGAATTGTGTACTTTAATATAGCAATCTGCGTCTAATACCCCTTCCAATTGAGAATTCATCCATCGAATATTGCTTTGATTAATATCACTAATGTTTTCACATACATCCCTTATTCCACCAAATAGTTGTTTCATATTAGACTCTATATCAAACACCAATTTCATCCTTGGTACTATAAACTAGCTAAACCCAGCTCAGTTCTAGAATCCCACGCCATTCAACGTAGCGAGAGAGATACCTATACACTTTAGAATATTGAAGGAAACTTGCAATATGAAAAACTTCCTCTACACATTCCATGACAAACACAATTGAAATCCTCTCCCCCAAGGTGTAGGGGGAGGCGTCTTCTTCCTCCAATACTGAAATTACCATTCCAATTTTGCAAACAAAACTAGAATTCACCCTTTCTTCACTGCAACTACTTATCTCTCCTTCAATGGTGTATATGCCCCAACCTCCCAAGGAAGCTTCATGTCCAAGCCTCCCAATTGATCCTCAAAGCATGAAGTCATGTACTCTATTGTGTCCAAGCTTTGTGATTTATAACGATGGCTTGACATGATTACCATTAGCAGGGTATAATTGAATGTGATATGATCCATTATTAATTGCAAGTAATTCAATCTTAGGGGATCCAATGAGTTATAAGTTAGAACCCATTTTGAACCAAGCTACCTTTTACCAGTCAACCAACCTTTTCTACAAGAGCATCCATGATATTTTCATTTTCTCGTGTGACATGCATCAATTGGGCATCAAGAGTTTGTTGTAGAATCCCATTGATAAGTTTTTGCAGTCTCCCTACAACTCTATCCTCTAGTTCCATTATGTTCCTTGCTTGAGATATGATTAGGAGAGAATCCCCAATTATCACAATAGATTGAATTCCAATATGAACGACATTATTAAGTCCTAGATAAAGGGTACATTTCTCTCAATTTGATTATTGGTGGTTTTATTGAGTCCCCACTTAAAGGTTAATACAATATTTCCTTCGGGATCTAGGACGATCTCCCTTATACCTTCCTCCCCGATTTTATACCTATGTTATTGCTATCACCAATATAAGTACTTAACAATTATCGTGAAATAGAGTACTAAAATCCTTCATTGTATAAATGTATTTATAAATATATAATTACATATTGAAATGTATAGGAAATGTATACAATCCAAAAAAAACTAAGTTAATATCTCTTTCCTATGCAAGGAATTGTTTTCTTAATTAATAACTTACTGCTACAAAAATGAGGGAAAACTAAACTATGTCGAGAACCAAAACAAGCCTAGAAAGATTCATGCATTGACTTACTTATATACTGCATTTTAACCCAATTTTGTTAGGTTCAACCTCATATTGTTCCTTAAGCTCAAGTAGAAGGATTACCACTAAATATCTGCTCCCCAAACTCTTTTTTTGAACCAGGTAAGGGTTTATCTTTACATCGTAGAGAAAAAAACTATTATTATAATTATTGAAAAGAAAAAAAACTCTAGTCCAAAAAAGTTTATAACTTGAACTAAACCTAGCTCATGAAGCCTAAATCAACTAGGTACAAGGTGAAATTAGAACTATAACTTGCCATGTTTCGAGTAACAATGACTTTATTGTTCCAATGAAGAGACAACATTAAATAAAATTACAATTATCCATTACACAATTATAATCTTTATCTACATATTACATACTCATTAATAAAACAAGAATACACCATAGCTTCATATGTGCGAGCGAATCACGACACTCAAGATGCACAATGAATTATTTGACATGTTTGATTTCCGTAAGTTTAAATAATAATAAACTATCTAATATATTTCGCATTACTTCATTCTTAGAATTATGTCGCAGAATTAAGATACTTTGATTGTACAACAACACAAAATATAAAATCAAATGCACTTACTTCACATTACTTCAGTCACGAAATATAGATTAGGGTATGTGGAAGAATTAAGATACTTTGATTTTACACCAACACAAAATATAAAATTAAATACATGTACTCTTAACCACATTCAAATATACGAATTCACAATGATAGGGTATGGAATTATTAACATATTAGTGTTTACATTTCATGGAGAACGCACACTTCACTAAAAGTCTTTAGGTTAATAAGCCCCATTGATAATGTGAGTCAAGGTTATTTTTAATTTTCTAATAAGATGCTCATCTTTCATTTTTAAATTAGAACTTGTGAATTTATAACAAATACCTCCCTTATCATCACTTTACCCAACTAATCTCCAAACAAGGAGGACCTTGATATGGTTTTGTTCAATTAGTTGTATCCTGTTAGGTAATGTATTGAATCTTTGTTGTTGATGTCACCTTTTCTTTACCATTTACTTGTGAAATGATTTCCTCTAACATCAATTTATATGCCGTAAAACTAAGACAAAAGTGGACCCACACAATAACTTTTTCTTCTTGTTTTAAACGATTGCATCTTCTCTCTCATGATAGATTTTCCTTCCAACTATGTGTCCCAAACTCATTTTGAACCATTGTATAGAGTGCACGATCCAACCATTGTATATTGTGCATGAACCTCTCCTAAGCCTACTAAGCTCTCCACAAAATATCCATAAATTTTCAAGCTTTCCTAAGATTATATGAAAACATGACTACAATGGGCCCCAAACAATGGAAGAAGTTGTGAATCCAAAACTGAGGTTGTAGGCCTTAACTTTCCCATTTATGAGTACATCTTTCAACATGAATAAAGGTGTCTGTGATGTATGCTATAAGGGATCTCGCCTAACCCATGCAGTATATCCTTAAAATAAAATTCTATAAATGTTTTCATTTATATACGGTGACCATAAAATAACTTCTTATAATGTTACATTTGTACACCAACATATTTCAAGATATTTTCAATGTTTTCATTGTAACTTACCCCATTATGACACTAACCCACACTTAGCAGTTCCCAAGTTATTATTTATACAAATAAGTAATTGATGTTTTGCATTAACTTATTTATTGTCTGTATGAATTTAAATGAATTGAAACGAGTGAATGATTCTTGGAGGATTTGAATTGTACTTGTTTTGAATATGAAGCTTGTGTTTTAGATATTCATATTGAATTTTGTGTATCTAGTTCATGAACATTCCTATAGAATAAATGTGATGATTACATTTTTCCTATGGAAAGCCATCAATTACTGTGAACGGAATTATTTCCCAAAATTGAGTAAGTATTGTGAATTGTTCATGTGGGGTATGCTCAATTATCTAGTAAATTGTCTCTAGATAGTGTTGAACTGTTATTCCATTTCCTTGCAAAGATTGCTGGATGTTTTCTGTGATTGAAAGCCTCATCCAGGGTGTATTTGGAAGCTAGACTTGGGTATGTGAGCTTTAAGTTTTAATGTTAAATCTTGAAGCCGAATGGCTAGTTGCTTAATACATCTATAAATGGCTAGATATATCTACCAGATTGAAGGTAGGTGTAGGTGTATGCATGATTTGTTTATCAGTTCAATTTTCATGTCTTAACCTATTTTCTTTAATGAATTTGTCTAATTTCCAAGTAGAGAGATGGAAAATTCCTTCCATATTTAAAAAAAATAGGAGCATGTGTATGCTAGCACCCGATGGACTCCACGATACTTGGGAAATTTTGGGTGTGAGTTAGTGTCTTAACGGGACCTATGTTATGAGCGTTGTAGCTTCATAAGGAAATAATGCGATGACAATTATGGTTCACATTGACCAAGCATGCTCAAACACATTTGCCACACACTCTCTAATCAAGCACAACTCAAGTCATGTTAATACTATCACATCTCACCAACACATCTCACCATACTACCATTCATCTTTACTTTCTTTTCACTCTACTTCAAACACCATACCACAATAGGTTGTTTTATCACATTCAAGTGAATTCCAAACCGTTACTATACCATTCCTCTTTACTTTTTTTTCACCATGCTTTAAACACCAAACCAAACCACACTACACTAGGTTAAGTACAAATGAATATTAGCAAATGCCAACCTCAATTACCTATGAGGAATTTTATAGAGTTTCCAAAATGCTTCATTGTGTTTCAAACAAAGCTTAAGAAGACTTAAGGAACTAAAGGGAAGGTTGCATATATTGAACATATGAACCTAATTCTAAGGAAAGAAATCTATTTATTATTCTATGTTTTCGACTTTAAAGTGTGCTTTGGCCGAAGTCTCGTAAATGTATTTTGGTGGAATCCAAATTTGGAAGAGTTTGAATTGTATTTCCGAATTCATAAATAGATTCAGCACCCTGAATTACCCTTATGACACCTAAGTTATAAAATTTTCATAACTAATATATAACTCTAATTTTTTTTTAAAATTTCCAACTAAACTTCAAACAAAATAAAATAAAAAATATACCAAAACAAATTAAAAACATAAAATAATTAAACTACACAAAAAAAAATTATAAAAATTTTCATTATATTTTATGAATTTGTTTACTCTAAATGCCTCATCTTTTAAAAACCTGATTTGAAAGGTAAGGCATTTTTTTTTTTACACTATCACATTCATTCATTCTTTATGAGAATGAAATCTAAATCGACTTATTCATCCATGGACATGTTTTAAATATGCAGAGGTGTTATTTTTGTTGCATATTTAATTATTTGAAATTATTGATTATCTTAGATTGTCTCCTTCTCAAATAGAGCAAAATGTTGCGTAAGGGATAGGATTTTGAAAGAAAGCTAAGGTACACTGGATCATACGTTTTACTACAACGAGATATTGACAATAAGCTCTTGCCATTTCTTCGTGGCAAGGTGTCGCACTCAATCCCCCTATTTCAAGAAACATGCAAGAAACATGCATATCTCAAATATTAAGACAAGTCATAACATTTGCCTAATCTTCCAAGCTACCACGTCAACACTGATCCATATTTTCGTGTACAATAGTAACTTTCTTTTGTTCCTTTATCCACTGTAATGACGTTTTGCCTTAAAAAAAAAATTGTGAGAGTTATACAACGTTTTCGAATAAAGTTTGGGAAAAGAACAAAAGAAAAATTGGTGTGTCAATCAAGTTCACCTTATGATCAGGGTTTAACTTTTTTTGGTTTATAAATCAGCATAAATTTATGTTAATTTTGGATTTTTTAAAATTTTTTTAATTTTTTTTAATTTTAAATTCATCTAAATAAATATAGTTTTATTTCATTTAATAAATCTCAAATAAGTTAAGTTTTTGTATTAAATAAAATATAGAAATTACTTCAATGATTGAATTGGTCTTCGTAGTGTAGCTCACATATAAAAGAATAGTTTATTGTTTATTTCACAAAAAAAATTGTTAGTTTTATTAGTACTACTAGTGATAAGTAAGAGTCCTTGGGCATAATTATGAAAAAAAAAGAGTCCCTTGAAATAAGACAACACAATTTAGCCATATCATTATCAGACACATGGGGACATGCTTTTTAGCATTAAACATTAGATACCAACTTTGTAATCCTTGCTTGTAATAACTTTGATGAGGAAATTCATTTTATCATTGAGCTCGTCCATCTCTAACAAGAGTCCATTCCTCTTCTCTTTGATATCTAACAAGACTTTACCCAACATAGAATTCGTAGTCCAATGCATGGCCACCATCATGTAATATTTTGTGTCCTCGGTTTTGGTGTTTCTTGAGTCAATAACCCATGGTTTCATCTCTTCTTCAATCTCCGTAAATCTAATATAGTGCTACTCGTCCTTACCCACTGTTTAACTTCAATGATATGTGCTGAAATATTTGACAATATCTCCTGGTAATATGTCTCTTTTGCTTCACGTTCCTCCCTCTTTGCCCTAGTTTACCCTCCGTTGCAACTTCCATAGCTTATATTCCTACCTCGTCCTTTTCCCACCATGGAGAAGGATGTCGATGAAGTGAAGACAATGTAAGAGAGCCATGAAGGGATAAGTAAGCCCTCAATCCCTTGAAATATAGCCCTCAATTAGATGAAGCAATACCAAACAAGACGAGATGAATCCCCTTCCAAGATAGAGCTAGATGAAAAAGATCCCTCGACAAGACCAAACCAAGTAAGTGAAATAATAGAAACAACATAGATCTGCTTCCGAATGTGGGGGCTAAAACCACGAAGAAACAAATTTAACCTACCAAAATACCAACGCAGAAGAATGAAACATGGAACGAGGAAAGAACCATTATCACCACCTTTTCTATCAGATTGCCCCATGATGAATTTGAGTTCTTTTCTCTCGTCGACATACCAAAACCCAACTCAAGCTACCACCATCATTAACTAGTAATGAATTTGCAATGCTACAACCACTCTTGCCTCCAACTAGAATAGAGTTAAAAGTGATAGGAGGGAGCATGGAAATCATCCCACCTAGTCCTTCATTAAGTATGTGCATGGGTGGGAACGTTGTACATGGTACGCATTGCTACATAGAGGGCATGTAGAGGGAATTTCCTTTGTTGCTCCCTAACACCCCATCTAGCGAAAATCAATGTAAATATAGATACACGAAAGTACATGATTATTTTCAAGGTATTTATATTTCATTGTAAATATCATATTTATTGCACCAAAGAGGTGCATTGTACAACCCAGTAGGGGAGATATGTGTAACTCCTTACATGCTCATCCTAGAGTTGACATCTGTCCTTTATAAAAAAATAATAAAAAAATATTAAAAATAACATGTCCGCTTAAATTAAATTTAAATTATTTAGAATTGCATATATATAAAACAACATAAATTAGATAAACTAAAACCATAAACATTGGATTACAAATTTGCACTCTAAAAAAGGGTTTGCACCTTGAGATATTTGATCCCTCTCAGTTCTTGGTAAATCCCCTTTAGATGGATCTATGTTGGTAGTATTTTTATTTAAGTCTAAATATGGTATTTTTCTTCTTATATCTTTATATGTGAGTTTTTGTATTGGGTCTATAGAGATATTTTCCTCTTAGTTAATATATATATTTGATTAACATATAATATTATTACTATTATTATTTGCTATAAGTATTAATTTTCATAAAACCAACATAAGTTGTTGTAAGCATTCCTCATATACATGATAACATTTATATCATACTAAGTTGTCCATCTATGAGAATTTTAAGGATCCATAATTTTCTCAAAGTGTATAAACCTTGGTGAATATTACTGGTTCTTAAATTTGCAATCATAAAATGTTTGGCGATTAAAAAAAACAATTCGAAGGGCTTTATATAGTTTCTGGACAATTTTGGTGATTTTTAGAGTAAAAAGAAACATCCCATGGAATTTGAATGAATCATCTTTGAAAAAAAAGAAAATTGGCAAATCTTTTTTTCGGAAAAAAGTTCGAAAAAAGTCCATAGGCTAAATTCCCCCCCATAAAATTTTCCTTATTGCCCATGTACTTGATAACATTTATATCATACTAAGTTGTAGGACTAACATAAACATGAAAGTTAATATGGATGTCTCCTTTCACTAACATTATTGAATTGAATCTCACGAGAGTTAGAGAAATTGGTAATGATTAATTGAGATGAGAAGTTGTAAATGGAAGCTCATGAGTTCAAATACCCTATGAATACTTACTTTAAAAAAACATTACTGAATTGAAAAATTGAACTAAAATAAATGATAAAGAGTATTGTATAGAATATATTCTTTAATGTTGCAACGTTATGTGATGAATATTCTATCCTTTGCAAAAGACAAAGTTAAAATCTAATAACATCTTGTTTTTACATTGGGCAAATTTGGTTACTACTTTGAAATAAATGTCATCTAAACAAAGAAAAAGTGATGGAAGAATAATCCCATCTCCTATAATGAGAAAAACTAAAAGTGTTCATTTTTTACATGTTCTTGGTTGAGAAGGGATGTATATATGATGTAAAACTTTTGATCGAGAAAAAGGTATATGAGGCATGCAAGCTTATGCAAAATAATTTTAGGTTCATTCAACTCTTGAGTTGGAAATTAAAGATGTTATTATTCATCACCCTTTTTGGCTCAAAATAAGATTAGTAGAAAGTTGCAATGTTAAGCTTTGTTGTACTTAGTATTTAAAAATATGATGGGAATGCTCAATTTCTCCCATGCATAGCTTAAATGTATTGAAATTGTAGCTTGGTCACTGTCTCACTTCTAGGTTTATAATCCATGCTCACACCTGGGTGAGTTTCTTACCTCTTGTGCATCCATACCTCAAGCTTGCTATTAGAGGGGAATACAAATAATAACATGGGTCCCTACACCTCCAATAGTTGTTGGAAATAATTATCGGTGAACTGGAAATATGATTAGTGGGGATTCAAAGGTTGTGGAAGATGATACACAAGGATCTTATTGTTATTAAGCCTTGGAAACTGCAAATAAGAAGGACCCCGTAATATTTTTCAACATACTATATGTAAAATGGATTAGGTTCAACCTTATCAATTTTTTCAGTAATCCCTACTTTCCATGTTTAAGTTTCCTGTTATATTCCAATGTTAAGAGAATATAAAGATGTAAACTAAATAATGAAAATATCAAACCAATAAATATTACAATGACTAAAAATATCCAAGTTATCTATGTCAGCAATGATGGATACAAGTTGGAAAAATTAGTCTCATTTTTGTTAACCAACATTAGAAATGTCACCGCGGATTCACCTTGTTGAGCAATATCTTATCACATTCATTCATAAAGGGGGATTTTAAATTGTGAAAAATAAGGTTAATATATTATAGGTATTGGGGGGGTGGGGAGTAGGGTATAGGGGTTTATAGGTATTAGGGGGTATAAAAAGGGGATTTTAGTCAAAATAGGGAATATATCATAAAAATAAGGTTTTTTAAATTGGAAATATGTATTGGGAGGGGGGATCAACAAAAGTATTTTTGTAGGTAATTATCAATATCTATTGAAATTAGGAGTATTATTTAATATCCCATGAACAAAGGAATTATGACATGGTTTCACTAAGTGAAGACCCCATGAGAAATGTGATCCACATATGAAGTTAAAGGTTTCTTAGTCCTAGAGAATTACCAATACAATATGTTTCTAATATAATCCTTCCTTTTATTTACCAAAAAGTGCAGATATGGAACATAAGGGAAATCCACTATTAATTCAATTACGTATTTGGAATGTAAGGAAGATCCTCTTCAAAATACCATTGCACACAATGAACTTATATAATTTTCTATTTTCATATATTTTTGTAATGTATTTCCGTAGGTATTAATAATGTATGGAAAATTTTACATCTAGTCCATGTTGTGGTAAGATTTTGGGTGAAGCTTCACAATATTGATAAAAGAGTAGTTATTGAAACTGTTCAAAGACATATATTTCCTATTGTGGGGTCGCCTTAGTACTAGAAAGGAAAGGAGACAACTTATGACTTGGACCAATACTACTTAGATTTTGTCTCATCAATCCTATGATAACAAGAAAAAGAACTAAAGCTATTGGACCTAGAGTAGTTAAATTTTATCCTCAACTTCAGAACTGGATTCCACATTGATAAAATTGTGGAATGGATCCTTATTGGGATTCCTTGGTTTGTCTCTTCTTCTACTCAAGTAATCTTCCCTAATTCCTCTTGGCCCCCACTCTCTATTTTTAACTTGCAAATCAAAGTAATTAGTTTATTGTGATTATGAGCAAGACAACCCAATTCGCGGTTGGGCTATTATAGGTTGTTGATAACTTCCTAATACTAATCAAATTTTTATTTTCTCCTTAATGACTTGATCTATGATTGTATAGGTGTGCATATAAATCCATTGATTCCCAATACTTGGTATCCATGCTTCTAGGGAATCCAATGTTTGGAACCCAAGACATGATTTTCTCATTAAATTGCTCACTTAATATCTAACCTCATTTCACTCCAATCTTACTGTTAATTTGTTTCACCTCATGTTTGAAAAAAAATGAAAAATGACTATGATAAACTGTTGTTGAAGGATTTCACATTGTATGTGATTGTTATAACGGGATTTTAGATTCATTGTGTTAGAAGTTTTAAAGTTGACATTTCAAACTAGTGATACACAATCCATCATCATGATAGAGGAAATATTGAAAAATGAAAATATCATAGGATTATGAATAGATTCAATGAAACCAACAATGATACCCCTATTAGAAATAAATAGGGAACAAAACCTAAAAAGTAAAGGAAATAAAAAAACAAAACAAGGCTAAGATGAAAGAAAAAATATGAAAGGCTGACAAGAGAAAAATTAAATAATAAAACAAGGAGACGAAAACTAAGAAAAACAAACTAAAAAAGAAAAGAAAAAGAGGAGGGAAATGAAACAAGGAAAGACAAAATGAAGGAGTAAAATAAATTATTGAAAGAAAGAATCAAAGAAAGAAAATAGACAACAAATAAATAAAATAAAGTTATATAAAATTAACAAAAATAATAACAAGAAAACAAAGGAAAAAAACTTAAAATTAATGAAAGGACGAGAAATAACCGAATAAGAGAAAACCAAAAAGACAAGAAAAACAAAGAGGAAGAAGGGAAGGTAAAGAAGAAAAAGAGAAGAGAGGGAGAAAGAGGAATGGAACAAATGGCATCAATGCTAACCATGGAGAGAATGTTAATTAGGGATTATATGATATTGAGATCCATGCCTAGCTTAGTTTTAAACCATCATCTCTACTGAGATAATTCTTGCCTTTCACAATTTTTATAGACTCCCTCACTCGTTGTTGCGATAAATGTTCCACCCTAGATAAGATTCTTGCATCCTCACTACATATATGATGATTTTTCCTACTATAATGATCAACTAAAGATGAGGGATTAACACAATTGTGGGTGATGGGTGCTTTATGCTCTATAGTTTGTACATGAAGGGATATTTGTTAGGGTGCGCAGGGTACTCCCAAAGGAACGAACACCAAGAACAACTGCTTCACACAAACAGATCACAGATCAATACACCAATGTTTGTCACGTGGTTAAAACCCTCAAGAGGGAAACAGTCCACGGCCCCAGCCAAATAGCTACTTGGAGCAATTTATTATGCAAAAGAAAGAAAGTTACATGAGCTTCTCATAATCGACCAACTAGCCAAGGACCCTCTATGCTCTTTAAATAGAGATCATAGACCAATCGGGTGTTAAGCCATGGATCAATGGTAGGTATGATCTAAGAGAAGTTGAACCGTCGGATCACTCTATGTCTAGAACATATCGTGACCATCGGATTAGAATATTTACAAATGCATACTAATGCATACTAAAGAAACACACTTTTACCTAACGGATATATTACACAAGTTGATATTAAATAACTCCTAAGTGTCTAAATATCCTAACATCCCCCCTTAAGAACAAATTGGGATAGGATTGAAGGATTTACAAAAGTGACACTATTAAGAGAAGGAAGGAGGCATTAGAGCCTATCCCCCCTTAAGGACACATTCCTGAACTCCTAACATAGACCGAAGTTTAGAAAACTTCGCTTCTGTAAGAGACTTGGTGAAGATGTCTGCAACTTGATCATCTGTAGGACAATAGAGCACTTCAATAACACAATCATGAACAAGATTTCTGATGAAGTGCATATGTAGCTCAATGTGTTTGCTGCGCTGATGTAGAACTGGATATTTGGCAAGCTTGATGGCACTTTGATTGTCTCACCAAAGTGGAGTAGGCTGCTGCTGTTCGAATCCAAACTCTGAAAGGATATGTCGAAGCCATAAAGCTTCCTAACTGCCATTAACTGCGGCTCTATATTCTACTTCTGCTGAAGAAAGAGCAAGAGCTTGTTGTTTCTTACAAGCCCAAGTGACAGGTCCAGATCCCAGACTGAAAACATAACCTGCAGTAGACTTTCGATCATCGGGATCACCGGCCCAATCTGAATCAGTGAAACCAACCAACAAAGGTTCCCCCCTGTACTATAATGAATCCCAAACTGAATTGTACCTCGAATAAATCGAAGTATTCTTTTTGTTGCTTTCCAGTGACTTTCATGAGGAGTTTGCATGTAACGGGAAACATGACCAACGGCAAAGGAAAGGTCAGAACGGGAATGAGTCAAGTATAAAAGACTACCAACAAGCTGACGATACAAGGTGGCATCTAATT